>JAQQSY010000068.1:46772-71449 GCA_028646535.1 Procyon lotor
AGTGAATAGAATAGAGCCACACACTTTATTTTGATTTGGGGTGTATTTTGATCTGTTAGAAGAAACTACCTCCCAAAATTTTAAAGAAAGAAAAACTTATACATATACAAAAATAAAGGTAAACATGATGAAGAGATGGAATATGACTATAAAGATGAAAATTAAAAAAGATTCTAAAAAGGAATTGAGAATATAAGAAGTTGGTTGAAAAAAAAAAAAAGAAAGAATGTGATCAGGCTGGAGACTAGAACAACGCCATGTGCTATATTTAGGGTATATTTTGATCTATTAGAAGAAATTGTATCCCAAAATTTTAAAGAAAAAAAAAAACAACATTTATCTATACAAAAAATAAGGTTAAATATAATGAAGGGATAGAATATGACTATAATAATGAAAATTAAAAAAGATTTTTTGAAAGGTATTATTAAGATAAAATGGTTAAAAAAACTTAAAATAAGAAAGAGGAAAAATTTAAAAAATAGAATAAGAAAAAAACAAAATCAAAATTTAACTTGGAAAGATGAAAGGATCATGGGAAAAACGCCATGAATTCTATGTGTTGATTTCCCCTAGCTCTGGAGTTCCACAGTTCTCATTGATTTGTGAACTTGATCTTGGCTGATTGTTCTTGCTGATCTTCTGGGGGAGGGGCCTGTTGCAGTGATTCTCAAATGTCTTTGCCTGAGTGGAATTGCACAACCCCTGCCAAGGGCCAGGCTATGTAACCTGCTGTTTTGCTCTTGGGAGCTTTTGTTCCATGAATGCTTTCCATCCAGTTGAGGAAGACAGGAATGAAAATGGCAGTCTTCCAATCTCCAGCCCCAAAGGAGCTGAGAGCTCAGGGCTTCACTCCTCAATGTGCCCTCAGAGAAGAGCAGTCAATCCCTCCCATCTCCCTGGTATCTGACCCTGCTCCATGCTCACCTAGCCTGTGACTGAGCATCTGTATTTCCAGTGCATGGCCTGTTTGGAATCTCCAAACTCAGCTGATTCCTGAAGCACACCTCCGTGCTGCTCCTCCCAGAGGAGGGTGAGTCTCCCTGAATCTGTTGCGTATTGGGTTCCTGCCCAAATAGCAGTGGCCTGACTGTTCCTTGGATCCTGGTTTAAGGTAACCCTGAGCTGAGAGCACACTGCTCAGCTTTGTTTCTGCAGCCAGCTTCCCCACTCTAATACCTGGGAGTTCTGCCACACTCAGACATCCCTGGTCTTTTGGTGACCCTGTGGGTCCTGAGACCACACTGTCCCTGCGAGGACTCCACTCCCCACTTAGCCTCTGGAGCGATGTCCCTCAGTGGAGCAGACTTCTAAAAGTTCTGATTTTGTGCTCTGCTGCTCTCTCACTTGCCAGAGATGGCCCCTCCCCCTGCGGTCTATCTTCCTGAATATTGCCTCAGATTCACTTCTCCACACTTCCTACTTTCTGGAAAGTGTTCAATTTTCTGTTCCTAGAATTGTTGCTCTTCTTTTCTTCTCTCTTCTGTTGAGTTTGTAGCTATTCAGAATGGTTTGATAACTATGTAGCTGAACTACTGGACCCTGATGATATTAGGTTTCCTACTCCCCCACCATCCTGCTCCTCCCCTTCTATATGCCAAGTATTATATTAAGAGTTAGTACCTTCCCTGACTACATTATAATAGTATAATTATGTGCAGATAAGATAAGGTGAGTATAAACACCACTAAAACTGTGCTTATTATAGTAAAGCTATGAAAAATTTGCAAGTCCTTATAGAGTTTCAAATATATATAAAAGAGAGCAAACAAGTTTTTCTTTGTTTCGTTTTTCAAATTAGGTTATTATCTTAGCAGTTATAGCTCAAGACCTTAGGCAAATCATTCAATATTTCTAAGCATCAATTTATACATTGGTAAAGAGACAATCATGTCTAATTTGTCATATAGCTGTGAAGATTAAATTTGATATGGTATGGGGCGCCTGGGTGACTCAGTGGGTTAAGGCCTCCACCTTCAGCTCGGGTCATGATCTCAGGGTCCTGGGATCGAGCCCCGCATCCGGCTCTCTGCTCAGCTGGGGGCCTGCTTCCCCCTCTCTCTCTGCCTGCCTCTCTGCCTACTTGTGACTCTCTCTGTCAAATAAATAAGTAAATAAAATCTTAAAAAAATATGATATGGTATAGAACATACCTTGTTTTACATATGACACAAAATATATGTTCTCTATAGAAGAGTTGTTATTTATGAAATTCCTATCAAACTTTTAGATGGCATAAGAGTTAGTGGCTGCGTTGGGGGGCCTGGGTGGCTCAGTTGGTTAAGTGGCCAATTCTTGATTTCTGCCTGGGTCATGATCTCAGGGTCTTGAGATGAAGCCCTATGTCAGGCTCCATGTCCAGAGCAGAATCTGCTTGTCTCTCTCCCTCTGCTACTATCCTCACCTCTGCAAGCCTTCTCTCTCTCTGTCTTTCTCTTTCTGTGTCTCTAAAATAAATAAATAAATAACATTTTTTTAAAATAAAAAAAATAGTTAGTGGTTGCCTAAATATTTATTTGTTATATATTTTTATAAAAAATAATGCAGAAAATAAGAAAAGCTTATAAAACAACATGTAACACCTGACTTCATATCTAGAAAACATAGGATACATGACCTTCACATAATTTGTAAGTGCTAACATATGCTCCCACATTTATGAACCGAATGGGAAGAATTGGACAGACAGTACAGATAGTGTGCAAAAACAATGGTGCTATAGATATTTATTTCATGATTCAGGTAACTTTTAAAAGGAAAAATAATTTTAAAAAAAGGAAAAATAATTTTATATCAATAAGAGAAAAGAGATATTAAAATAAATTGAAACAATATCAGTTTTAAGTCATTACAGTATAAAATAATTTTTTTACTGATGTTTATTTGACGCACAGTGTTACATTAGTTTCAAGTGTACAACATGGCATTTCAAGAAGTCCATATATTATGCTGTGCTCACCACAAGTGCAGCTGCCATCTGTCACCAGCCAGAGCTATTAAAATAGCATTGACTACATTCCTTATGCTGTACCTTCTATTCCTGTGATTTATTTATTCCATAATTGAAAGTCTGTATGTTCCACTCCCCTTCACACATTTTGCCCATCACCTGCCCCCCTTCCTCCCCACCTCCCCCAATGGTTTGTTCTCTCTATTTATGGATCTCTTTCTGTTTTGTTTGCTTGTTTATTCATTGCTTTGTTTTATTTTTGTGATTCCAAATATAAGTGAAGTCATATGGTATCTGCCTTTCTCTGTCTGACTTACTTCATTTAGCAAAACACCTTCCAGATCAATCCATATTGTTGCTAGTGGCAGGATCTTATCCTTTTTAATGGCTGAGTAATATTCCGTTATATATGCCACAGCATCTTTATCCTTTCCTCTGTCAGTGTACTCTTGGATTGCTTCCATATCTTGGCTATTGTGAATAATGTGGCAAAAAATACAGGGGTTCATGTATCTTTTGAAATTAGTGTTTTTGATTGAACATTTTGATTAATCAGAATGGTTGGCAAAATGGTTTATTGTTCATAGCTACTGGTTTTATATTCATAATCATAAATCCCTGCCATGGAACCTACAGATAGTTTTATAAGAAGACAAAACTCAGCCACGTCCATGTTATCAAAAGTGTTTAGCAAATGAGCTCAGCATTTTCTGTAGCTGTGACACAAATATAGGAAGATAGTACAAATTAGTTTAAATTTCATTTTCTTTTATTGAATCTTCACAATAACATTTATACTACCCAAAACTTTGATTTGTTTGTATGAAATAGTACTTTAAGGACCAAATATTTGAGTTTGTGTTCTTTTTGGTCCCTTGGGGTATAAATCAAAGTGTTTAGCATGAGGGCAAAAGAAATATTGGGAATAGCTACTTCTTTTGTACGGGTGCTTTTTTTTTTTTTTTTGCAGAAGAATGAGCATATATGGAAATAGAAATGGCAATCATGTGAGTAGAAGAAGTAGAGAAAAACATTTTTTTTCTCTGACTAGGAAATGTGATGTATGTGGGACAAAATCACCAATGCCAAAGTAAATAGCAAAGTACCCAAACCAAGAAAAAGCTAATTACTACGAAGAGCCATGTATCTGAATGAGACAGTTTCAAAAAGGAAAAATAGCCACATGCAAAGTGTTCAGTGATTTTGGAAACACAGCAATCCAGCTGAGTGAGGAATATAAGCATGGGAAAATGGTCAGAAACTTGCCCAGCAATGCACATAGTATAAACAGGTTACAGAGTTTCCTGTCCATAATGGTTGTATAATGAAGAGGCTTGCAAATGGGAGCATAGTGATCAAACATGGCAATTAGAATTTGAAATTCAGTTACCCCCATGAAAATAAAGAATAGTTGGGCTGCATAACTGTTATTGGAAATGATATTATCCCTGGTGATAATTAACCCCAGAAATCAAGGAATACATGTAATTGTAAATGAGATTCATCAGAAGAGAAGTTCTTGCTAAGAAATACATAGGCCTCTGTAAATGAGAGCCCATCCAAGTTAGGGCGATGATAGTCAGGTTTCCACTGACACTTAACATGTATGTGATAAATAAGCAGAGTAAAATCACAATCAGAAATCAGGATCATCAGAAAAGCTCAGCAGGACAAACTCTGAACATCATGTAGTTGTTTATTTCTTTCTCTTCCATTTTTACTTCTTTTAAAGATATGAGACAACATTGATGAATCTGGAGGATATTACCCTAAGTGAAACAGGTGGAAGGACAAAAAAAACCTGCATGATTCCACATATAGGAGGCGTTAAAATCAGTCTGTCTCATGGAAATGGAGTAGAATGATGACTGTCTTAGGATGGAGCAGGGTTGGCAATGGGGAGTTGCTATTAGCTGGTATAAAGTCCAGTTCTGTAAGAAGGATAAGTTTTCAAGATGTGGAAGATGAATACTGTTGAAGAACATTGTTTTCTGTACCACATTTTGCCTACAGTTAACAAAACTGTATTGTGCCCTTAAAAATACAAGTGGATAGATCTCAAGTTAAGTGTTTTCACCAATTTATAAATATAATTTATAAATTATAAATTAATTTATAATTATTATTATGAATTATTATAAATATATGATATTAACATAATAATACATAATATAATATATAACATAATATAAATATATTATTATAAATATATAATAATATAATATTAATATAAATTTATAGTTTATATATATTATATATAACATATAATATATAAAATTAATAATAGCTACAATTTATTGTAATATTATAATAATATATATTATATATAATATATTATGTTATATTTATATTATATTATGTATAATGATATAAAAATAAATTTAGAATTTATATATAATATATAAAATTAGTAATAACAGCTACAATTTATTATTATTTATTATTTATTATTTAATTAACTTTGTCAGCTATTTGCCTTCTTTCACATACAAATTATACTTCAGATAGAATGAAATTGAAAAACCATTCATAAATTTTCTGTTACATTTTGAATACCCTTCAATTTTCTATTACTTATTTTATTTTTTTCTCAACAACTCCTATGCTGTATTTCTCAGTTGAATATTATGCATAGAAATCATTAGGAATGGTGCAGCATGAATTAGGATTATAGTATATTTCTATTACTTAATAGTGGTTTATATTATTTAGAACACTTTACTGTATCCATAATCTTCCTTCATTTTCTCTCTCACACACACATATATAACCACATATGCATCTTTCCAAAATACTTTAGGCACTTAATACCTTAAGTAGAATGAGTGGAAGAGTATTTTAATAGGTGAACTTCTAACTTTATATGAAATGGAAAATTTTGCCCCATTATGAAGATTTTATTTTCTACAAAACTTAAATGATTTTGCTCTTTAGGCATCAAATAATTTAGACACATGCCCAGTTTCAAACTAGTCCAAAACTATAAAAGGAACTATACATATATATTTCAGCATTGTCAGAAAGTGAAGTTTACATTCCATGGAATTAGAGAAATTGAACTTATTCTACATATCTAAGACAGTATTTCTTCACTACTTTCTACAGTATATGTATGTATATGTATGTATGTATGTATGTGTGTATCTACTTGTATATCTATCTGTATCTAGTGAGTCATAACGTATTTTGGAAAAATGGAGATGTATTTAGCACCATATCTACAAAAGGATAAGTGTTAAATATCTATTCTTTTTTTATCAATAGATAAATTATATGAACACACCCTATTTAGTGAGCAATGTTTCTTGTTTTTTAAATGAAAGCTTTTACATTTTTCAAAAGCTCATATGACATTTGGAGAATTATTTTCCTGGAGAAACTGCAAGATGGTGAAAGGATTTCTGACAAAGAGCAATGAAAATCATAAAATTATATTTTCTGCATAGAGTAAGGAAAATATCACATCAATATTTACAGTGTCTCCTCCATTCTGTGTGATAATTGTTTCCTAAACAAAATTAAAACAATTAATAATCAAGAAGTTGCAACTAACCAAAGTTTCAGAAGAATGGGAATCAGAAAGACCTATGAAGTTATTTCATCTGAATGGGAAATATATTAAATGTGCTTGTAAACTGTAAGAAAGAAAGAATAAATATGGATGACAGGAAGGCCACCATGATTTGAAGTTGCTCAAATTTCATGTTTGTACGTCGCGATCCAAAGGGGCACGTGTACCCGAATGTTTATAGCAACAATGTCCACAATAGCCAAACTATGGAAAGACCCTAGATGTCCCATCAACAGGTGAATAAAGTGGATAAGGTGGATAAAGAAGATGTGGTATATATATATGATGGAAGACTATGCAGCCATCAAGAGAAATGAAATCTGGCCATTTGCAACGACGTGGATGGAACTGGAGGGTATTATGCTAAGTGAAATAAGTCAGTCAGAGAAAGAAAAGTATCACATGATCTCTCTGATATGAAGAACTTGAGAGGCAAGGCGGGGGTTGGTGGGGGGGATGGGGGAGAGAAATGAAACAGGAGGGAGGCAAACCATAAGAGACTCCTAGACTCATGAAATGAACTAAGGGTGGCTGGGAGGCGGGGGAGTAGGGATAGGGTGGCTGGGTTGTGGACATTGGGGAGGGTATGTGCTATGGTAAGTGCTATGAAATGTGTAAGCCTGACGATTCACAGACATGTACCCTGGGGCAAATAATACATTATATGTTAATAAAAAAATAATCCAGAAAACAAAAAACAAAAATTTCATGTTTGTATATTTTAAATTGTCCTGTGATGTGTCTAATTTGTAACACCATAACATTTCATTTGCTTTAAAAAATACAATCTTCCTTGCCCAGTCCATGAAGGCTCACTTGACTTGCTCATTCCTTAGGCTGTAAATAAAGGGGTTCAGCATGGGGGTTACTGAGGTGTTTAGCACAGCAACTCCCTTGCTCAGAGACACTCTGTCTTTTGCTGAGGGTTTAATATACATAAAAATGCAGCTTCCATAGGAGATGGAGATGACAATCATGTGGGATGAACAGGTGGAAAAGGCCTTTGTCCTCTATTAGAAGGAATTCTTAGAATTGTTTTGATGATATATATGTAGGACAGAATTACTATTCCCAAGGTGAACATTAAAGTAAACAGAGACCAGGAAAACTCCATTATCTAGGAATTTTGTGTCTGAACAAGAAAGTTGCAGCAGAGGAAAATAATCACAGGTGAAATGGTCAATAATATTAGACCTACAGTAATTAAGGTTTAAGAGCAACATGAGTGCAGGAATTACAATTAAGAATGAAATCAGCCATGAAGAGAAGACAAGGAGTATGCAGACTCGGGGATTCATGATGGTTGTGTAATGCAGAGGTTTGCAGATGGCAATGTAGCGGTCATAGGACATGGCAGCCAGAAGGTAAAATTCAGTGACTCCCAACAGAATGAAAAAAAAAAAAAAAAGAACTGAGCAATGCAATCATTAAAGGAAATGGTTTTATCTCATTATCAAGCTACCCAGGAACTTGGGTATGCTAATGGTGGTGAATGAAACCTCTAGCAAGGAGAAATTTCTGAGGAAGAAATACATGGGGGTCTGGAGGTGGGAATCCAGCAGAGTAAGGGTGATAATGGTCAGGTTCCCAGTGATGCTGAGCATGTAGGTGATGAGCAGAAAGACAAAGATCACGCCCTGAAGCTGTGGGTCATCTGACAATCCCAGGAGGATGAACTCTGTTAGTTCTGTGTGGTTTCTCATTCTTCAGTTGCTTATTTGTTGTTTTCCTGCCAGACGTCTAGGAGAAAACACAAGGAACAAACTTGAAGAGAGGATTAGCAGAGGTCCAAGTGTGGGGCCAGAATTTGGCAGAAAAACTATATGCTTTCATTTACAGGTGAGATTTTATGAGTCTTCGACTGATTCTTCTCAGCCCACAAACATCTGTGCTGAAATCTCCTGTGAACTTCTTCACTACACTCTGCATGTCTGAAAGTTAGGAAGAGTCTGACCTTCAAAGCCTTTGCAACACAGTTCAGTGACTGGAAATCATAGGAGGCTTAAAATAAACACTTGCCTTCTTCATTCATTCATTTATTTTGAGTTTGTTCTTACATCACAAACACCCATCAAGTTCTCTATTGTATGCCCAATTCCTGGCTGCATATTACTTAGTTTGTGTCTTTGTTTTACAAGATGTTTTTCCTACTTTACCTACTTCTCAAGATGTATTTATCTACTGGGCCTAAATTCTCCATCTGAAGTAAATTTATAAGAAAGGACATGTAAAAAAAAATGAAAGAAAGGACATGTAAAAGAAGCCCCAATTTTTTGACATATAATTTTAAAAAAGCTTCATAAAACAATATTTCAAAATCGGCTTCATTAAGTTTCTTTAGAATGCATTCTTTTAATTAACTTTACTCCTGCTCAGTAACAATGCTCTTCCCTCATCAGAGTTTGCTTTTCCTAGGAAGCACTAGTTTTTCATAACACCTGGAAGCTTCAATATGCATTCTCATCAAATAGGCAATATTTGGTTTCATTAGAATTGAATTTCAGTTCAATCCTCAAATTAAAATTTCTGTACTAAATTTACTGGCTTTAGAGATCCTGGTTTAAAAAGGTATATTATTATTCTTCCATAGGTAGTAATGTGTTAATGCACTGCATTTTTAACCTTATTCCAACTTTTTTACTTAATTTTCTTAACTTTCTTACCAATTTAACACTTTATGAAAAATAATAACGACTGAATTACATATTTGGCTACTGATGAAAGCTTTGAGGGAATGTATAAAGAGCTGTGAAAGAAAGCATTAATATATTTAGGAACGTTCATGTGAGCATCACTGGAAACGAGTACTTAAAGGTCAATTTTCTAGGATTGGCAAATACAGGCTTACAGCAAGTCTACCAAGAGACGATCCAGTATCACAGACCTGGGGGAGGTATACTATATTATTTATGTAAAAATGTTAATGAAAATCAATGGACTGTGTTCATTTACCAACATCACCTAAGCCTCATGGATGTTATTCATTCACTCATTCAGCAGGCTTTGGGAAGAAAAAAAACCTCAGTGTTTAACAAAGTGCGTATGATCCCTGAAGCCTGAAGCCATCCCAAGGATGTACTCATGAAGAGCATGAAGGATATCTCTAAGCATTTAGCTTATCTTTTTATTTCTGAACACAGATTCATATTCCCCTGGAAGAACATGGTTTAGATTCAACTTAAATTATCTTCCACCCATTTGGTCAAAATAAAGAACCTCTTCTAAGAACCACTGAGACATACTCTTTGAGCTATTCAAAATGAAAGTCAGCAATAATACTTCATATTTGTTAAGTTAAGATGGCCACAAAGTACCTTCAGGTTTCATTCCGAAAACACCACTGTTCTATTCTTTATTTAGTCATCAATAATCAAATAAAAAAGGAAAAATACATAAACTCATAATAATATCATAATATTAATATTATATTAATAATATTAATACATTGTATATACAATACGTTAATAATACATTATTAATATACATTATTAATATACATTATATAATCGTATATAATATATACAATATTACAATATATTTGTATATAATATATAATTTTATATATATTATATATGATAAATAATATATAATATATTATATATTATTATACTATAATTATATAATTATAAATAATACATAAATATATTAATATTAATAATATATAAATATAATATAAAATAAATATAATATATAATAAATATAATATAAATATAAATAATAATTATATAAAACATAATCATATAATCATATATTATTATATTATAAATAATATAATATAAATATTATATAAATATTTATTATATAATATATTATATAAATATTATATTATTTATAATATAATAATATATATAAGTAATATAATATTTAATATATAATATATATTATAATATGTAATATATAATATATGTATATTATGTATATATAGTATATAATTATATACAATTACTACATATATAAAATTATATACAATTACAATATATATTATTATATATAATAATATATAATTATATACAATTACAATATAATTGTATATAATATATACAATATATACAATAATATACACATTAAAAATGTACATTAACAGTACATTATTAATATACATAATACATTATTATAATACATTAATTAATACATTAATAATAAATCGTATATAATTGTAATAATACAAGTATTAATAATATTAATAATTATATTATATTATTAATTTTATTATCAACAAATAATAAATATATTATTAATAAATAATATATTTATTATCAATAAACATTATCAATAAATAATAAATATTGTTAATAAAAATAAATATTAAACAATTAATATTATTAATATTAATATAAAATAATAATACCAATATACATGGTATCAAAATCCTATTAATTTCTTACTTATGACACTCTAAGGTAAATTGCTATTGCAGAAAGTATATGGGCTCTGCCATTAAAGAAACATGGTTCAAAAATTCAAATGAACTGTTTAATGGATTTTCGACTTTGGATGGTACTTAATTTCCTTAAGCATCTGTTTTCTCTGTTTACTATGGATGTAAAATTTCAAGGACATTTTGGGAATTAATTGAAATAATATAAATGAAAGCATTGTATAAACCACGTGGCACTAAATATGCTTTAAGAAGAGCTGGTTTATTTATCTTCTTTTAGTTGGAATTGTTTTCTGACTTTGGGCAGAATATTCATAGTAACTGTGATTGTACAAAGGTATTCAAATGAAATATTAAGGACTTTCCTATTCTGTCTCATTTATGACACACTGATGGAACTTTATCTTTACTCCCAAATGAAGCACTAGGGTAGTATGGTTTTGTACCTTAGATATATTCGTGTAGCTAATAAGTGTTCAATATATCAGAGATTGCCTAAAATTAAAAATCTGTTCTTTTAAAGAAAGTACTACATAACCTGTATTCAATTAGAAACATGGGCACAGAGATCATAGTTTCCTCTTTTTATTTAATAGAGAATGAATAAATTACATAATAAAACAAAATATACTAACATCACTTTACATTTTTAAAAATAAATCCAGTGGAAAAAATGAAATTCCAATATATCCTATTTAATCTGACTAAAAGTTGAGCTGACAAGTAATAAAACAATGACACAGTTTGGGAGACTCCATTGCCTTCTACATGTCCAACTTACTTCTAATTTTCATACAGGCTTACTAACATGTAGAATGGCCAGAACATAAAAAATATTAGCAGTTGCCATTGTTGCAATCCAGGGAAATTAGCATTCCTGAACACATTTCCTCTTAGTGAACCCCTTTGCTTTCTATTGTTAATGTTTTTGTCCTAAATTTCCTGTTATATCTTGAGTACAGAGACAGGAGCAAATGTATGAAAGAGAAAAAACATCAGAAGGTGTTTTAAAATTGTCTGATGTGGTTTCTACACAGATTTTATGTAGCATGAATTACATAATATTTTATCTGTTCTCTCTGCCAATGGCTCACAGGGAATAAATCAGTGAACCAAAATTGCCAGAACAGGACTGCACACAAAACACTAAGAAATATAAAACACATTAGAATTGAGATTTGACAAAGAAGCTTGGGGGACAGTGTCCAATGAGTCTGAAAAAATAACAATGAGCAAACAACCATTCTAAGTGTGATTTCTTTCTCTTGAGAAACGAACATACCTACAGAGATTATTTTTCAGAGAGAGATAACCAACTGAATATCTCAATTCATACTTCAGAACTCTACCAAAAGTGTTTTTACGCCATGTCATTTTTGAAAACTGGTAATCTACCACATTGTACTGAGTCATTTATTGTCTCCATTAACTTTAATCTGCTTTCCAAGAAGAATTTTTCTGCTCTAATACTGCTAGTACTTTATACTTTTTTTCCTTCTCACTCTGTTGCTCACCAGTAATGTCAGTTGAGGAGGTTTTTATTTTGATCGATTAATGTTCCAATGTATATTGGCACCTTCCCTGACTAGACCATAATAATATAATCCTGCTCAAGTGATATAACGTGAGTGTAAAACCAATAAAATTGTGCCTGTCTTTAGTAAAAACTAAGCAATACATGTAGGTCCATAAGAGTTTGGAAAATGTAAAATAGAGCAAACAAGTTTTTAGTCATTTTGTTTTGTTTTATTTTTCAAATCTGGTTATTATATTGGCTGTTATAGCTCAAGACCTCAGACAAATAACTCAACCTTTCAATTTACAGATTTGTGAAATGAGATAACCAGTCTAATTTGCCATATAGCTTTGAAAACTAAATATGATATGATTGAGGAGATACCTAGTTGAGTATATGGCATAGAATAAATGCTCTCAACTGAAGAAATACTATTATTTGTGAAATTCCTATGAGACGTCCAAGTAGCATGAATGTAATGGTGACTGCCTAAATACTCATTTATCTCATATTTTTAAATATAATACAGATAAACAAGGAGAGTATATAAAATAGGACATAACATATACCTTAAGCATAACTAAAAAATAGAAAGACATATGACCTTCAAATAATTTATAAGCAGTAAAATAAACACTCAAGCCTATAGTTGAGAGGGAGGAATTGGACAAATACTGCAAATATTATGCAAAAAATATGGTTGTTACCATATCATTACAGATTTCTTTTTTTATAATTTTAAGAAAGAAACTATAATATCAGTAACAAAATAAAATTTAAGAGTAAGTTGATTAAACTGTTTACTCCTTTAGCTATTACCGTATACAATATTTTTATTCTTCATAATAATCAGCAAAATGATGTATGTTTTATAACCACTGGTTTTCTGTTTAGAATTGTAACTCAACAAGGAAATGGGATCTATAGAGGGTTTGAAAGAGACACAACAAAGTTAATTTGGTTTAAAAGAAAAATTAAAGTGCTTTGCCTTAAAAGTATCTGGGAGATGGATATTGGAAGATACTCTAGAAGTTGAAATTTTATTTGTTCTTTATTGGATCTTCACAATTACATCTATTCAAGTTAATACATACTTTCATTTGTTTCTAGAAAACAGTACTTTATGAAGCAAGTTTTTGAAAGCTTGTTTTACTTGCTGATTCCTCAGGGTATAAATGAAAGGGTTCAACATGGGGGCAATTGAGGTGTTGAGAATAGCTACTCCTTTGGTCAGTGACGCTCTTTCTTTTGCTGAAGGCTTGACATACATGAATATACAGCTCCCATAAGAGATGGAAATGACAATCAAGTGAGAGGAACACGTGGAGAAAGCCTTTTTCCTCTGACTAGCAGATGGGATTCTCAGGATTGTGCCAAGGATGCACAAGTAGGATAGAATCACTAATGCCAAAGTGAAGAGCAAAGTGACAAAAGCAAAGTAAAAGCCAATCATCTCTAAAAGCCATGTATCTGAGCACGAGAGTTGTAAAATGGGGAAATAGTCACAAGAGAAATGATCAATTACATTGGAAGCACAGAAATCTAGCTGGAGGATGAGCATGAGTGGTGGGAAAATGGTAAGAAATCCTCCTAGCCAGGACCCAAAGACAAGCAGGGTGCAGAATTTTTTGCTCATGATGGTGGTGTAATGAAGAGGCTTGCAGATGGCAACATAACGATCAAAAGACATGGCAGTGAGAAGAAAAAATTCAGAAACACCCATGAAGATGAAGAAAAATAGTTGAGCCAAACAATTGTTATAAGAAATGGTCTTGATATTCGTAATGATTGCTCCCAAAAATCTGGGGATAGAGACACTGGTGAATGTAATTTCTAAGAAGGAGAAATTCTGTAGGAAGTAATACATAGGAGTCTTGAGATGACAGTCTATCAAGGTGAGGATGATGATGGTTAGGTTTCCAGTGACACTTAATACATAAGCCATAAATAAAAAGATAAAGATTACAACCTGAAGCTGGGGGTCATCTGAGATGCCCAAGAGAACGAACTCTGTAATCATTGTATGGTTTCTCATACTGCTTTTCAATTTCTTTAAGCAAAATCTACTGTTGGGAAACAAGACAAAAAGAAAGAGTATGTGAATAATAAAGCAATTGGCGATTTAAAGATTTATAAATGTTGATATTATTAGTTCTAATGAAATGAAACAATGGAACTTTTTTCCTGTGTGCATTTTTGCAATATCCACTCAGCCTGTTAAAGCACAAATATTTTACACATCCTTTCTTGAAAAGGAAAACTATGTTCACAGGTCTATGTTAAAAGTCCTCTCATCAGTGACTTTACATAACACCTGTACCTGTAAATGAATTGTCTATATATGCAATATATTTCTTAATTTTCATTTATTTATTTTTATTTTATTTTAATTCCAATATTAGTAATACATGCTGTTATATTCATTTCACTTGTACAATATAGTGATTCAACAATTGCATACATCACCCAGTGTTCATCAGGACATGTGTACTCCTTCCTTAATCCTCATTCCCTATTTTCCCCACTCCCCCACCCACCTGTCCTCCAGTAATCATTAGTTTGTCCTCTATAGTTAAGAGTTTCTTGATTCCATAAAGGAGGAAGGAATATCCAATGGGAAGAATCTCTTCAACAAATGGTGTTGTAAACTGGTCAGCTACATGCAGAAGAATGAAACTACACCACTCTCTTACACCATACACAAGACTAAACTCAAAATGGACTAAAGATCTAAATGTGAGAACTGAAAACAAAAACCCTAGAAGAGATGACAGGTAGTAATTTCTCTGAAATTGGCCATAGCAACATTTTTCTAGATATGTCTTCAGAGGCAAAGGAAATTCATTTCTGTAATACTAGTTATCACATCTGTGATTTAGATATTGAGACATTGTTTTCCAGTTTCCAAGATTGGGTGCTCTTAGGACTGAATGTCTAATTCTGAGTTTTAACTTTGATGCCACCTACACACTTCATTTTCTTCTGATTTTGGTGGAAGTTTTGTCTTTTTACTCTCCATATTTGTCTGAGGACAAGAGGAGTTCATAAAGGAATTTTTTGATCACAAAATATCTCATTGTCTTCTTTCCGGAAGACTAAATAAGTGGAATCAATAAAATTCTCTGTAAAATTTACTTTATAGAAACCACAAATTATTTAAGTGTAATCTATATGGGGCACCTGGGTGGCTCAGTCCGTTACACATCAGCCTTTGGCTCAGGTCATGATCCCAGGGTCCTGGGATCTAGTCTGGCATCAGGCTCCCTGCTCAGCTGGGAACTTGCTTCTCTCTCTGCCTCCAGCTCTTTCTGCTTGTGCTCTCTCTCTGTCTTTGCCAAATAATAAATAAAATCATTAAAAAAAATGTAACGTATATGTTGGCTAACTGAAAATAATAAGAAAATTAAAAAATGAAGCTCATTTTTTTCAATTAAAAAAAAAAACAGTTAACCAAAATAAACAAGTTTCTCTTTTAGTAAATTCAGTGAATTTGGTTTTGGAGAAATGTTCAATGCAGAAAACCAAAAAGTCTTTTTATAATAAAAAAACATAATCTATATGACTTTTATCTATCATGTTCTGTCTTTATTCTTAGCAGCCAGCATTCTATCTATGCTATAAGTTCTCAGGAATATTTGCTGTATTATTTTCTTCCTGTGGCGTAAGCGCCAAGCTTATATTGTGCCTCTTTTTTTCTTTTCTTTTTTCCTGACAATCAACATTCTCTTCCTTTAGGAATAGACACATATTTGCTATAAGACATCAGCAAAACGGGCAGATCAAAAGGCAGAGATTGCTACTGTATTTTGAACAATAACTGAAATATTAAATTATAAAATTAATAATTATAAATATACTAATGTGATAACTTGAGTATTCCTGCAACTTATTTAAAAAAAATAACCTCTGGAATGGGAGAGAGATAAGCACATTCACTGCCAAGTATGGAACATACTTACTTTTTGTCATGTTTAATGAGTCCAGTCATAAATATAACCCCAGATTTTCTTAATTTACTTAAATTGTGAGAGGCAGTACATTCCTAATCTACTTCAGAAGGTTTTGTCATGAGTTCACCCTTGCCTCTGTCATGTAAAATCTCTCAAACTGAGGAAATGCAGGCTTTGATTGCATGTAAGCTTTCTATAGCCTCTGCTCTAAGCAACAGAATTTCTTTTTATCATTTTTATCTTTCCATATTACCATAAGCATTGTTCTGACCTGAACTTCAAGAAGTACTATTGTAAGCCCCAGGCTTATGATGTACAATAGTACATCATAATGATGTGAGTTCCTTAAGATATTTTCAGGGCGTAAAACCCTGTAACTGGAAGGTAAAACATTTCACAGCTCCCTGCATAAGATGAAGATTGAATGAATACTATCCAAAGACAAAACAATTTTATTTTCTCTGGTCATTGTATAAATCCCTGAGAGACTAGGGCAAAGAAAGGAAAAGGTGCAAAGAGAGATAAACTCAAAAAGTATAGTGATGCTGTGACATGCATCTTCCCAGAAAGCTAGCAATAAAGTGACATAAAAGCAGAAGTGTACCTACCAGCAACCCAATCAACCTAGTTTCCCTTTGTCTGTACTTATTTTTCCCGATATGCCCATGGAACCCAGTCTAGCTCAGGAGATAATTTATTCTCCGTTCCTTGGGGACTGGTTAAATACCGGGCTGAGCTGCATAGTAGTGGACCCTTCACTGAAGGTAACACCCAGGATTTATTAATTGATACACCTCCACCTATAAAAGTAGAATGAATAAGCAAATCATTTTATTTACTTATTTTTGTTGTGTATTTTTGTTACTAATTTTAAAGTAAAAATAGAGCTTTGAAATGAAAATGTCCCAATTACCAAATTCATTGTAAAAAACAAACAGAACAAAACCCAAACAACATTTCCAGACTTCAGTGGTAGGCTATTGCCTATCTTCTTTCAAAAACCATTCGGGATTAAATCCTCTGCCAGATCTAAAAGCCTCTCTAGAAATCTTCTATCTTGTCCACTCTCAGCTCCAACCTGCTTACTATATCCACACTCCATGTGACCAACTCTGGATCTCATTATTCCTTTGAAAGTGCCTGCTCTGTGCTCAACAAACTTACCTATTCTTTCTTTTTTAAGTTATTAGTTTTTTTTTTTAATGTGAGTATAGTTGACATACAATGTTATGTTAGTTTCAGGTGTACAACTCAGTGTTTATACATTATCCTATGTTCACCACAAGTCTAGCTACCATCGGCCCCATTACACTGGTATTACAATATCATAGACAGTATTCCTTCTGTTGCGGGTTTTACCCCCATGACTTACTCACTCCCTAACAGAAAGCCTGTATCTCCCTCTCCCCTTCACCCACTTTACCCAACCCCCAACACACCTCCCCTCTGACAACCATCAGTTTATTCTCCATATTTACATGCTTGGTCTTGCTTTTTGTTGTTTGTTTATTTATTTAAAATATTTTATTCATTTGAGAAAGAGATTGTGAGAGAGAGCAGGAGCAGGAGCAAGAGAGAGGGAGAAGCAGACTGGTTGCTGAGCAGGGAGTTCTACGTGGGCCTCCATCCCAGGTTCCTCAGATCATGACCTGAGCTGAAGGCCAACACTTAACGGACTAAGCCATCCAGGTGCCCTGTTTTTCATTTTTTTTAAACAAGCCACTATGAAGAGAATTATATGGTATTTGTCTTTCTCAACTTGAGCTATTTCACTTAATGATAATACCATCTACATCCATCCATGTTATCTCAAATGCAGGATCTCACCCTTTTTTATGGCTGTGTATTATTCCATTATATATGTATATATACATATATGTATATATGTGTATATATACACATACATTTATATATGTATACACATACATATATACAGAATATACACACAATATATGCATATCACCTCATTTTATATATATACATACACACAATTATATATATAATACATGTATTATACCTAAAATCACCTCTTCTGAATCCATTCATCTATTTTTTTTCCCATCCATTCATCTATTGACAGACACTTAAGTTATCTCATATCCTAGCTACTGTAAATAATGTTGCAAAAAACATAGGAGTGTGTATATTATTGAAATTGGTGGTCGTATGGGGGATGGTAAATACCCAATAATAAAATCATTGGTTTAAAAGGTATTTCTATTCTTAATTTTCTGAGGAAACTTCATAATGTTTTTCAGTGAGTGTAACAATTTATATTCTCACCAACAGTGCATGTGGGGTCTTTTTTCTCCACATCTTATCAACATGTGTTATTTTTTGTCATTTTGACGTTAGCAATTCTAACTGGTATAAGGTCACATCTCAGTGTGGTTTTGATTTGCATTTCCCTGTTGATTCATGTTGTTGAGCATCTTTTCATGTGTCTGTTGGCCATCTCTATGTCTTTGGGGGAAATGTCTATTCAGGTCCTCTGCCCATTTTTTAAACAGATTGTTTTTTTGTTTATTTGTAAAAATACAAAATCTTTATGTATTTTGGAATTACACCCTAATATATATTGTTTGCAAATATTTTCTCTCATATAGTAGGTAGACTTATTGTTTTGTCGATGATTTCATTTTTTGTGCAACACCTTTTTATTTTGCTGTAGCCTCAATAGTTTATTTTTGTTTTTGTTTCCCTTGCTTTAGGGGATATCTCTAGAAAATTGTTGCTATAGTCGATGTCAGAGAAATTACTGCCTGTGATTTCTTCTAGGATTACTTATGGTTCCAGGTCTCACATTTAGGTTTTTAATCCATTTTGAGTTTATGTTTTTTGGAAGTTTTTTTAATTTAAGTACATAGTGATTTAAAGTGGCCAATTTAATTCATTTATGGGTAACTGTCCAGCACTATTTATTGAGAATAACGTTTTTTGTTGTTGTTGTTGTTGTGTGGTAGTTACATTTTTAGCTTTATTTATTTATTTTTTTTCATATTTTATTCAAATAAATAAATTTCATTTATTTATTATTTTTTCAATAAATTACAAGATTTATTGTTTTGCACTACACCCAGTGCTCCATGCAGTTCGTGCCCTCCTCAATACCCACCACCTGGTGGTGAGAATACCGTTCTTTCCTCATTGTATTTTCTTATCTCCTTTTCATAGATTAATTGACCCTGTGATCGTAGGTTTATTTCTTGGGTCTTTAGTCTGTTGTATTGATCTATTGATCTACGTGTCTACTCTTGTACCATACTGCTTTAACTACTATACCTTGAAATTTGGGATTGGGATACTTCCAGCTTTGTTCTTTCTCAGGATTGCTTTGGCTGTTGGGGTCTTCTGTGGTTCCATATACATTTTATGATTATCTGTTCTTGTGAAAAATGTTTATTGATATTTTGATAGGGATTACTCACTGAGGTCTCAGATCACTGGACGCAGATCCTAGTGTAGTCTAGGCTCTTAAGGTAGATGAAAGACAGTGTCCCTGCATCTCTTTGGTGTTTTTAAATTATAGCTGGGAATCTATTCCCAGTCTCTCAGTTCTATCCTTCCCACTTATGTTCCCAGTAAGGGGGTGGGGGCTCCCTTTGTTACTGTGTCTCCCTGTTTATTCTGTGCTCTTGCCTTTGTCTTTGTCTTTGGTTGTTCAGAAGCTGTTCAATCAGCCCTAGTTCTTGAGGAGGAACTGTGCTACTAATAGGCATAATTTGATGTGGTCTGTGGAGGAAGTGTGTTCAGTGTCTTCCCACCACACCAGCTTCTCCTATCAAAGAAGAATTTTAATATCTTGAAAACTCAGAAGAGTATTTGAAACTTAAACTTTTCATTTTTAATTATAAGAGTGCGTTCCAGAAAATACCAAAGGAGCCTTGTATATAAATTAGCAGTTTCATTGTTGGTCAAGTTTTAGGAAATCAGGGGCGCCTGGGTGGCTCAGTGGGTTAAAGCCTCTGCCTTCGGCTCAGGTCATGATCTCAGGGTCTTGAGATCAAGCCCTGCATCAGGCTCCTGGGGAGTCTGCTTCCCTTTCTCTCTCTCTGTCTACCTCTCTGCCTACTTGTGATCTCTCTCTCTGTCAAATAAATAAATAAAAATCTTTAAAAAAAAAGTTTTAGGAAATCAGTTTGCTACCAATATCACATCATTAGCTACAATGCTAAGTCCATTTGTATGAATTCTTTTGCATATATACAAGTACTGGTAGAACATATATGTGAGTACTAAATATTGATAGATATTTCAAAATTTCCCTCTCAGAGACAAGATTGCAGGCTAAGCTTCACAGATAATAGAAATCACTTACACATTTTACAAATGGAAAGACAAAATGAAGCCACAATATGCTTAATAATAAAGACAGTCATGTAAAGACCGGATCACAGTGCCCAGATATTGAGATTATGAGACATAATATCTTTGTAAACTTGCAAAACTTATTTTACCTTTCTGAGCATCAATTACTCTACTCATAAAATGAGAAGAGTAATAGTCTTAACTCCTAGGATATCCTAAAGAGTAAATGAAATAATGAATGAAAGTGCTTACAGACTAGTTAGGGTACAGGAAGTTCTTAGTAGATAAATATTTACTCTTAATTTCATATTCCCCAATTGTTAGATAGGTTGAACATTCTTTTAAAAAGATAATTTATTTATTTTTTTTCCCAAATACTTTTTTATTTTAATATTTTAAGCTTTATGAAAAATTGAATATTGTTATCATTTTTCCCCAATATACATTTATTTTATTTTTTCAGTGTTACAAGATTAATTGTTCATGCACCACACCCAGTGCTCCATGCAATATGCACCCTCCTCAATACCCACCACCAGGCTCACCCAACCCTCCAACCCCTCCCCTCCAAAACCCTCAGTTTGTTGCTCAGAGTCCACAGTCTCTCATGATTCATCACCCCCTCTGATTTCCCCCCATTCACTCTTCTTTTCCTTCTCACAATGCCCTCCATGTTTTGCCTTATGCAAAAAAAATGGTCTATACTTAGAACTATAGAATATTCATGAAAGAAATTGAGGAAGACACAAAGAAATGTAAAAACACTCTGTGTACATGGATTGGAAGAATAACTGTTGTTAAAATGTCTATGCTACCTAGAACAATCTATATGTTCAATGCAAATCTGTATCAAAATACCATCAACTTTTTTCACAGAGCTGGAACAAATAATCCTAAAATTTTTATGAATTCAGAAAAGTCCTTAAATAGTCAAAGGATTGTTGAAAAAGAGAACCAAAGCTGATGGAATTACAGTCCCAGATTTCAAGCTATATCACAAATCTGTAGTCATCAATAGACTATGGTACTGGCATAAAAACAGATGCATAGATCAAGGAACAAAATAGAGAACCCAGAAGCGGACCTTCAAATCTATGGTCAACTAATCTTTGACAAAGCAGGAAAAAATCTCCCGTGGAGAAAAGACAGTCTTTTCAACAACTGGTGTTGGGAAAATTGGACAGCCATATGCAGAAGAATGAAACTGGACCATTTCCTTACACCACACACAAAACTAAACTCAAAATGGATGAAAGACCTCAATGTGAGAGAGGAATCCATCAAAATCCCAGGGGAGAACACAGGCAGCAACCTCTGTCACCTCAGCCGCAGCAACTTCTTGCTAGACATGTCTTCAAAGGCAAGGGAAACAAAGGCAAAAATAAACTACTGGAACTTCATCAAGATAAAAATCTTTTGTACAACAATGGAAACATTCAACAAAACCAAAAAACGAGCAACATAATTGGAGAAGATATTTGCAAATGACATATCAGATAAAGAGCTAGTATTCAAAATCTGTAAAGAACTTACCAAACTCAACACCCAAGGAACAAATAATCCAATCAAGAAATGGGCAGAAGACACGAACAAACACTTCTCCAAAGAAGACATGCAAATGTACAAAAGACACATGCAAAAATGCTCGATGTCACTTGCATCAGGAAAATACAAATGAAAACCACAATGTGATACCACCTACACTGGTCAGAATAGTTAAAATTTACCACTCAGGAAATGACAGTTGTTGGTGAGGTGACAGAGAAAGGGGAACCCCCTTACACTCTTAGTGGGAATGTAGGCTGGTATAGCTACTCTGGGATGCAGTATGGAGGTTCCTCCAAAAGTTAAAAATAGGGGCACTTGGGTGGCTCAGTGGGTTAAAGCCTCTGCCTTTGGCTCAGGTCATGATCTCAGGGTCCTGGGATTGAGCCCCACATCAGGCTCTCTGCTCAGCAGGGAGCCTGTTTCCTCCTCTCTCTCTGCCTGCCTCTCTGCCTACTTGTGATCTCTCTCTCTCTCTCTGTCAAATAAATAAATAAAATCTTAAAAAAAAAAAAGTTAAAAATAGAGCTATCCTATGACCCAGCAATTGCACTACTAGGTATTTACCCCAAAGATACATATGTAGTGATCCAAAGGGGCACCTGGATCCCAATGTTTATAGCAGCAATGTCCACAATAGTGAAACTATGGAAAGAGCCCAGATGTCCTTCAACAGATGAATGGATAAAGAAGATGTGGTATTATATACTATGGAATACTACTCAGCTATCAAAAAACTGAAATCTTGCCATTTGCAACAACGTGGATGGAACAAGAGACTATTATGCTAAGCGAAATGAGTCCATCAGAGAAAGACAATTATCATGGAAATCAATTTCACTTAAATGTGGAATTTAAGAAACAAAACAGAGTAGCATAGAGAATGGGAAGGTAAAATATAATTTGTACTTATTCACAACTATAGCAATTGGCTATAGAGACCAATCTTAATAATAATTACTACTTTTTATTGATAACTAATTACAATATGTACTTGACAGATTCATTTCCATCCCTATATTACATAACATATGCCAGAACTATCTGACACCTGATTTGCCAATTGGGAAGTATATGTTGAGAGGTTAGAAAAACCCTGTTTTTCAACTATTTGCCTTCTTTAACATACCAATTATACTTCAGATTGGATGGAATTGAGAAAACACACATAAGTTTTCTCTTACCTTTCAAGTCCCCTTCAATTTTTCTATCACTTATTTTATTTTTTTCTCAACAACTCCTGTGCTCAATTTCTCAATTGAATATATTGCACAGAGATCATTAGGAATGGTGCAGCACTAATTAGGATTATAGTATATTTTTATTACTAAATAGTGGCTTATATTATTTAGAATACTTTATATTTATATTGATATAAATATATATAGAATACAATATATTTATATGTATTCTTTCATTTTCTCGCTCTCTCTAACACACACACATACATACACATGCACACACACAAATAATCCAAAATACTTTAGGCACCTAATACCTTAAGTTGAATGAGTGGACGAATATTTTAACTGGTGAAATTCTAATTTTATATGAAATGGAAAATTTTGCTCTGTTATGAAGTTTTTATTTTCTACAAAACTTAAATGATTTTACTGTTTAGGCATTAAAAATTTAGATACATGCCCAGTTTCAAAATAGTCCAAAACAAGGAAAGAAGCCATACTTATAAATTCCATTGTAGTCAGAAAGCAGAGCTTACATTCCATGGAAATAGAGAAAGTGAACTTACCCTACATATCTAAAACAGCTATTTCTTCACTATTTTCTAAGTATGTGTATATCTGCGGTTGTATGTATGCATATATCTACCCTATATATCTGTCTATATCTATTGAGTTATTTTGGAATTTGGAAATATGGAGGTCTATTTTTGTTCTTAAAGATCTATGCTTTTTCTAAGCAATAAGTAAATTATATGGACATACTCTATTAAGTAAGCAATATTTTTTTTTAAATGAAAGCAGTCACAATTTTCAAAAAATCATATGGCATTTGAAAAATTTTTTCCTAGAGGAACTGCAAACTGGTGAAGGGATTTCTTTTTTTTTGTAAAGATTTTATTTATTTTTTTGATGGAGAGAGAGAAATAGTGAGAGAGGGAACACAAGCAGTGGGAGAGAGAGAGAAGCAGGCCTCACACTGAGCAGGGAGCCCAATGCTGGGCTTGATCTCAGGACCCTGAGATCATGACCAGAGCTGAAGGCAGACACTTAATGACTGAGCCACTCAGGTGCCCCAATGAAGGGATTTCTGACAAAGATCAATGAAAATCAGAAATTATATTTTCTGTATAGAATAAGAAAAATATATTAATAATTATACAATGTTCTTCCATTCTGGGTGATAGTTGTTTTCCCAAATAAATCTCAAAGTACAACTTTCCGAATTAAAATAATTATTGTTCAGGAAATTTCAACTAACAATGGGTTCAGAAGAAC
>JAQQSY010000069.1:0-70410 GCA_028646535.1 Procyon lotor
TTTCTTTCTTTCTTTCTTTCTTTCTTTCTTTCTTTCTTTCTTTCTTTCTTTCTTTCTTTCTTTCGATTTATTTATTTATTTGAGAGAGAGAGAGAGCAGGAGGAAGGGAAAAGAAGAGGGAGAGAGAGAGAGAAGGAGACTCCTCGCTAAGTGCAGAGCCCGATGTGGGGCTTGATCTCAAGACCCTGAGATCAGGACCTGAGAACGTGACCTTGAGCTGAAATCACAAGTAAAGTCGGACCTTAACTGACTGAGGCACTCCCCCCCTTCCTTTCTATACATGTTTTTTCCCTGCTGGAGATTCTGTCCCTGCATGTTCCTGTCAACTTATTCCTCTGTGCAGCACACCCTATTCAGTTTTAGAATCCTATTTGGTGTCACCCCTTCTGTATACCTGACTGCCCACCAGCACCACTACCTAGTTAACCATAAACTCCTCTCTCCTCTCTCTGTGACAGGAATACCCAGGAGGTATTTATCTATTAATACTGGGCGACCAATGTATATCGAGAAACTAGCACCAACAGACCCTCTTTGAGGGGCTGCCCATGGAAAATCAACTCAAATATAGTGCTGGGAAGCATGGAGGGCACAGTTTATGGAAACTGCTAGGAGAAAAGGCTGAGCACATTGTTATGGAGAATACAGGAAGCCTACTCCATTGGAAGCCAGCTTTCTAGAGCAAGTAAGTTACTTGATCTGACATTTGAAGGACAAGGAGGAATTAGCTTAGCTAATAAGCTGAGGAAAAGTGAATTTCAGGGAAAGAAAGCCTAATCTAGGAAGACACATAAGCATAAAATACAAGGCGTAGACAGGGAATGGCAATCAGCTCTATATTGTCACTGAGGACAGTGTACCCCCTGACATAGCAAAAAATGAGACAAGAATCTCTTTAACCTACTTCCTTTGTTTGAGACCACGGTTTCCTTTGATTCCATTTTAAATAGGAGAATGAATTAAACATCACAACTAAAATAAATAAAAGCCATTGTATTTTAGAAAATTTAGTTTTTAGCATGAGGCCTACATTTTTATTCTTAGTTGTGTGATTTTATGTTCGTTTCGAACCTGCTATTGAACTTTCTTTAGAAATAATACTTTGGGAGCAAGAACACAACACAGGCCATTTTTAACATGAAGGCTCTCATGCTACTTTGTTTTCATAGCCAGAAACATAAAAATTAAAGAAAAATGTTTCACAACTAGAGTGAATGAAAATTGGATCTGGGCACGCAAGGCCTGCTTACTTATTTTGGGTAAAATAAGAAAAGAACGTATTTTGTCCAAAAGTTTTCCAAATTATTTTCTGGAAGTTACAGCTAGATCAAATTTGACTCCCCGAATCTCCTCCTGGGGATCATTTGGCAAATACAATATGTTAGCAAGTAAAAATTTCCTTCTAAACTTCCAAATGGAATTTTCTGCCACAATATCAGGAAAATATTACCTGAATTTATCTTGCAGGCAGACTTAATGACATCTTACATTTTTCCTTTGAAACCACTTTCAAGAATTAAGTCAGAAAAGAAGAGACCATTTTTTAATGATTTGCTCTCCTTATAGCTGGATTTTGGTTGTAACCGCCCAAAGTATGCTTAACACACATTAATATTGGTGTTTACCTCTTAAAATGTCAGGTTCTATAAACAAAACTCTAAATGTACCTGCCAAATATGCCAAGTACCGATGAAAATTATTACTTTTGAAAGTTTTAAGTAATTGGTAGTTTCCTTGATGTTCTAAAAATAAAGGCCCTACATTCTTCAGTCAAATATCTTTCCTTTTGATAACTAATAAACTTTAGGATGGAACATAAGAACTTTGTCATGAACATCCAAATAATCACAAAGTAAAACATAACTCTAGCACTTTTCATGGGGTCAATTGAATATTTTCATGGGGTCTATGAAAATTTTCAGTGAATTTTCCATGAAAATTTTCATGGGGTCTATGAATGATTCTCATAGATTGCTGGGTAGAGTTTTAGGTGTTTAGCAGTGAATAATTCTCATTTTCTTTCCCTCTGTGGAATTCCTCACTAACCCTGTGTTGCTGGAGCAACATCAATGCACATTCCTATCAACTTTTTTTTTAAAGCTCATTTGTTCAGAAGAATTTTGACAGGGCTTCAAACATGTTATTAGGTTGAGTTGTAGCCCAGAAGGTTTGAGAAACAGCTTCTTCTCTTCTTGAACCACAAGTGATGCATCAACACATGATACAGCCCAAAGTTTTGGGGGGCTAGTCATAAAATACATGAAACTAATAGTAAACAAAGGCAATGATTGGATCTTCTGCAAAATTCAATGTGTGATATCATCAAGTTAGACATTCTAAAACCTGACTATAGAAAGGACAATTCTGGAAAAGTATCAAAAAATCCTCTCAGATCAACTTTGGGCAGCATTCAGAAACCACAGTTCCCTGAAAATTTCTCCAGGATTGTAGTTTGGTCCTCCAGTGATTAAAAAGGCTACTTTATACAAAGTCCTCAAGGTTATTACAGTTTTTTCTTTAAATGTTTTCTGATATTATTTAATATTATGTGCTTCAGAGAACTGCACTCTAATAATAAAAACTACCCATATAAAAATAGGGCTTGTGTGAATTTGATTTAGATGCCATTAAAGCTAAGATAGATGCAATATGGTTCCTTTGATTCACGTTTTTAGGTATAAATCACACCAAGGAAGTTACACCTTTGCAATAAACCTAGCCTTGATATATATGTGAGCCTCATTAGATCTGTGTTCTGGCTGCCATCTTCAGCTGCTTTAACAGAAAAAACAATTTTTTTGTTTTTTCTATTATTTTCTATTATTATTTTATATAATTATCTATTATATTCTTATATGTAATAATATATAATATTATTTTATAGTATTATATGATTAAGATATTATATGATTATATGATTATTATATGATTAAGATATTATATAATTATAATGATTGATTATACCTAAGATGTTATATCTCACTGAAATCACGAGTAAAGTTGGATCCTTAACTGACTGAGCCACCCAGGCACTCCCCGCTTCTTAATAACCCTTTTTTTTTTTTTTAACAAGGCATATTTCCTTTTTTTTTTAAGATTTTATTTATTTATTTGACAGAGAGAGATCTCAAGCAGGCAGAGAGGCAGGTGGTGGGGGTAAGGGGACAGAGGGGGGAGCAGGCCCCCTGCTGAGCAGAGAGCCTGATGCGGGGACTGGATCCCAGGACCCGGAGATCTTGACCTGAGCCGAAGGCAGAGGCTTTAACCCACTGGGCCACCCAGGCACCCCAACAAGGCATATTTTCAAGACTGCCAAGCTAATTTGGAAGACTAAAGTGATGTTGATAGCAGAAGATGGCTGCCTAGTCTCCCCGAACCCAATGAGCAGAGTATTTGTTCATTTTATACATAAACTTTAGTCAACAACTAAAACATGCCACCCTTTAATGGAGACTTAGACAAGACTTAAAATATTTCATGATTCTCTGATTTTCCTGATTTGCTGTTGGAATAAATTCCATTGTCAAACAATACTGAGATATATAAAGAGAAAAATCATTCCTCTAGTCTCCTTACAAACTCAGCCCTCAGAGAAAACTCCTACAAACATATATATTCATATTTATGTTAACACACAATCCTGTAGTATTTTTACTTTAAAATAGTACCATATTGCACATTTTCTTGCACCTTGCTTTATCACTTAAAGGTTTCTCGAGGATGATCCAGCCGGTCTGTCCGCAGACATATAACTCATTTTAAGGAACATCAAAAGCTGAGATTCTGATTCAATTTGCATTAAAATGTATTAAGATGGAGAAAGAGTTTTTAGTCATACTATATTTTCACCTAGTAACATGACATAAGTTTTCATTTAGTTTTGTTATTGTTTTTGTTTTGTTATCATGAAAAGGTGTGTTTTATTTCCTATTTCTAGTTAACTGGTTAACGCTAGTATGGTGAATTTTATCGATGGTCATTATCTACTCCCTCTCTGGTAAAGAAAAAATTATACATCCATGCTTGTTGGATATAATTTTCAATACCTTCTTAGAGATGAAGCACACTTTCTTTTCCCACTTGGGGCTGGCCATATGGCTTCCTTTGACCAAGGAATGTGAGTGAACATGACATAAACACATCCAAACAGAAGTTCTAAATTCAATTCTGTGATTTCACTTGGCCTCTTGAGCTTCTGATTTTCTGGTATAAAATGACCAGGTAGAAGCTGTTCCTTCAGCCTAGATCCTGGAATGAGAATGCTTGTGGAAGACCTACAGCCAACCCATAGCCCAGAGTAGAATAGCAGCCAACTGTCAAAAACTGAAAATCTCATATTTTCCCTATTTTGAAGCTAAGATGTTACCTTGCCAGTTTCATGGATACTTCCTGGGTCAGAGACAAAACCTATTACAACAAAAGCCTCATCCAAATGTCAGCATGATTGTGTTGCTTTCCTGAGTCTCTGTCCCCACATTGATGATGTGAAGAGTTTCAGATGGATGCCTGAATGCATAGTAAGTTGCGTTACAGGAGAAGAACACTGAACTTGAAAGTCCATCATATCATGGCAAGAAGTGAGCAAGCTTGCTTTTTGCCCCAGAGGTAGAAATTATCTCTTCCCTCAAGGCTGCCCACTGCAAACAACTCTAAGAAATGACTGAATATAAAAATGATCAGGGACTTCAAGATCCAAAAGGACATGTAGGAGCATGAGACTTATGGAGCAGTGTTTCCCAACACCAACCCTCAGTCCCCAGGTAATATCAGTGAAAAATAAATGGTTGCTAGTGTGTGTCTCTGCAAAATTAGGTTTGTTTTGTTGCACAGTGAAGTTAATCAAAGCAAAAAGCACAGAGAAAAATCCATTGACGTTTGTATATTTATCTTATATCCTGTTACCTTACCTAATCCTAATTCTCTTACTTAGAAAAATAATTTACTATAGTTTCATATATATATATATATATATATATATATATATATATATATATATATATATATATCTTTTATATATCTTTTATATCCCGCTCCGGGGACAGTGCCAGGTGGGGAGTTTGACTGGGGCGGTACACCTGTCAAACGGTAACGCAGGTGTCCTAAGGCGAGCTCAGGGAGGACAGAAACCTCCCGTGGAGCAGAAGGGCAAAAGCTCGCTTGATCTTGATTTTCAGTACGAATACAGACCGTGAAAGCGGGGCCTCACGATCCTTCTGACCTTTTGGGTTTTAAGCAGGAGTATGGTGAATTCTGCTTCACAATGATAGGAAGAGCCGACATCGAAGGATCAAAAAGCGACGTCGCTATGAACGCTTTTATATATATATATATATATATATATATATATATATATATATATATATATATCTTTTCTAGGTATAACATCTTTTGCATGTAAAGTGATTTCTCCCTTTTTTTGCCCAGTATGTATATTGATTATTATTGATTATTTTGTTTGCTTACCTTCAGTATTAGCCTAAATCTCCAAAACCAGCTTTGAATAATAATGATGACAGTAAATATGCCACTTATTAAGCTATCCTTTCTTAGTTCCAGACCTACCCTTTGATGCTTCACTTCTGATACCAGAAGTGGAACTCTGCAAATGATGTTTTTGCTTTGCAAGGTGGTTCCCTGTTAATCTCTGCTGATAAAGATACTGCTGGGAGATCTTAGGCTGGAGAAGAAAGACTTGTTCCTTCCTATTTGTTTTCTGGGAGCTTTTTATTTGCTCCCCATTCTTATGGCTGTCATCTCACCAATGCCCCTTCATCTTGGTGGCAGCAGTTCCTTCCAATAGCAGCAGGAGAATCCCATAAGTGGTTTTCTAATATGTGCAGGAGTCACCTCATTGCACTCCTCTGCCCTCACTCAGAGGTACCAGAGGTCTGAGTTTCATTTCCAAAAGAGCCCTTCTCCAAGATTCTAAGTTTTCATAAATCCAACTTCTCTTCTTGATCCCATTCAATCATAGGATGATAGGTTCTTTCTGTAATTGCTACCTCTGATTCAAGTTTTCTTTCTTTTTAAAACTATCTTGTAAATAATTTGACACCTCGTTAATAATTCCTTATATTAAGGTCTCTCTGCTAAAATAACTGGTGTGATTTCTGCCTCCTGACTGATTCTTGATTGATAAAGTAGGCAGGTATTTCTATTTATTTTCTGATTTTAATAATGATAACTGAAACTACTCACCTTTAAGCATGTAATTGCTGGGTTTTGGGTAATCGCTGCTGAATTTTATCAAATGTGTCTATGATATATTGACATATTGACAAATATTAATTGTTAATATAATAAGCTAGGTATTATTCATAATGTTGAATCATCTTTATATTTCTGGAATAAATAGCTAATAGCTAACACTTTTGTAGCACATTCTACTTAAGAATTTCATATATATTGAATCACTTAACAAACCTACTTGATCATGGCTTTTAATTATATTGCCAAATATGAATTGCCAAATGTTTATTTAGGACTTATATTCATAGCTGAAATTGAACAAAACTTAGAATTGTATATCATGTATTGCTATTACTTGTTTCCTACTGCCTTATTGTCCCTATTAAACTGAAGATCCTTGAAAATCAATGCCTTACTGATATTTTTCTCCTATTCAGTCAATATCGCACAAGACTATATCGGGGCACCTGGGTGGCTCAGCGGGTTGAAGCCTCTGCCTTCGGCTCAGGTCATGATCTCAGGGTCCACTTTGGCCTCTCTGCTCAGCAGGGAGCCTGCTTCCTCCTCTCTCTCTGCCTGCTTCTCTGCCTTCTTGTGATCTCTCTCTCTGTCAAATAAATAAGTAACTAAAACAGAAAAAAATCTTTAAAAAAAGGACTATATCATTGATAAGTGCTACATGAATAAACACATTTAATAGATCTTAAAGTAAGTCTACTCTTTGGAAAATCAGCATTTATTCTGTAATAGATTCTAATTTTACATATTCTAAAGTATAAGAAATTAAAATATACAATAGATATATTTAATATTACCTTCAACTAGATCTTGCAAGGTATATTTGTTCATTTCGGAACCCTGAAATTTTGTAAATTGTTGCTGATGCTCACTCCTTAAACATATTTTCATAGAGTTTTTAAATTTTCCAACACTTAATAGCAATAATTACTTTTGCATACTTTGAGTTACTGTGTTATGTTATGTAGATTATATCAACATTATTTATCTTTCCAGAAGATTAAAGACAAATTAGTAAAAGATATGCATCAAAGATTCTTGATGTATGAAACCATTTTAAACAAAATGCTTTTTGTTAAGGTCAAAATTGGATTTCCATGGTTTGGGGCTTCAGGGCTTCTCTTGCTTTGCTCCCACAGATTCAAGATTTGAACTAGACATCAAAGGTTATTGTGTTGCTTCTGTAAAGTACTAGTTAAAAGATTTGGCAACTATTTCTATGACTTAGCTTTGCTTGGATTTTTCCTGTCAAAACAACTGTTAATATATCTTTGTGATTAAGTTTAAGGACAAGACATGTTGTTATTTATTTGTGTCTTTTTTAAATTGCGTTTTAAGGATCTTCCGTGTGCACAGCAAAATACTGGCAGACAGATAAGTAAAAATGTGTCCTCTGTCATTAAAGATCTTGAAATATAAGGGAGAAATCATATTCAGACTCAAATTTTATATAGAAATATTAGTGTAGGACAAACTTTTTTTCAATCTCAATAGCAAAAGAAAGAAAAATCTATCAAAATTGGAGGAGCACAAAGCTGAAGTGGCATTCTGAGGGTTTTTCCCTACTTGTTTTTGTTGTTGTTTTATTTCTAGGTTCTAATTTTATGTGGTTTGGGAGATGATTGGGCATTTATAATAATAATCCTGAAGGCTCTTTTTCTCACATTGCCATGTCATGTTTGGGTGTAGTAATATAAAAGATTATGATCAGAATTTTTTTTTTACCACTCTTTTTGTTTTTACCTTCCCTACTTTTCTGAAGTTTATAACTCTAATTTTCATTATAAGGAATTATCAGTATGTATCTTTTTATGAAAATACAGTTTTATAAAGTTTGGGCTGGATTTTCTTCAGAAAAGATTGTATTTTAGCTTATTATGTAGTCTGAAAATGACCTCAAATAACTCTTACTGGTTTAATTCAGTTTGTATACCTCAGCTTCAGTGGTGTTTGTGTGCGTGTGTATCATACTCCTGATGATGGCAAAAACCTACACAAAGTGAAAACCACAAACATGGGGAGCTATATTTATTCTAATCTTAAAACTAAATTCTAATCAGAGAATTATAGTTTGCTTATATTAAATACAGTCTACATTACTATCTTATATTTTTATCTCAGTTTTTACTTTCCTTCTAAATATGCGATCCTTCTTTTCAAAGGTTTTCTGGAATTATGATTTAAGGACAAGAAAATAAGAAATACATATAGTTTATAGGGTGTTAAGTGACAGACATAGAAATCTACTTCAGGAAATTAAAATGGCAACTTGGAGGAATTAGTGTTTCTTTTAAATTAGGTTTATTAAGAGATATAAATTGTCTCACTCACATCAATTATGTGATGTTTAAAAATATTAGAAATTTTTTAGTTTAAAATTGACTTATAGAAAAGGTTTGTTCAAAGTTTTACACCAACTGTCTGGAATGCCAATCAGAGGATAAAGTATAAAACACATATCTATTTTTAATATAATGTTAGCACCTCCTTTATTGTATTGCTTACTATACAGTTTTGTTTTTGTTTTTTTTAATATTTTTTGTTTGTTTGATTGATTTTCTTGTTGTTCAGTCCTTTAAAAAATGTTGATGCCATTTTCACAGAGAAAAAAAAAAGAAGCATAGACCAGAGGGAGAAAAAGGATGTTGAACAAATGTTAATGGAAAATTACTTTGGACAATTTCTTGGTTTTAAAATTGAAGTTGACATCTTTGAGTTGTAAAGTTTTTTTAGTTTTTGATTTTTTTTGTTTTGTTTTTTGTTTCATCTTATTTAATTCAAACTGAAATCTCTAAGATTTTAGGAAGACAACTGAAGTCAGGAGATGATCCTGAATGTGTAAAGATAAAATATGGGGAAAAGGATGAAAAGAGAAGAATGGAGAAATTTCAACAAAAGTCTTTGTTCCACAGCGACATCTTTTCTGTTTTGAAAATAAGTCTTTGCAGGTGTGTTTCCTATCTTGCTTTTTTGCTTAAGGAAGAATGTTTATCATTTTCTGAATTTACCAGCAATTGGTGTGTGCTGAGGGCTCATTTATTTCTTACAAAATGTCGCTAACCCACTCCTGTCCTCTTAAATTTAAAACAGCTGCTACCCACTGGCAGGATCTAAATCTTAACAGACACAGAATTCCAGATTCTCTGTATGCCTGTATTACACTATTGTTAATAATACTCTCTGTCCGTCAAGGTGACAAGGGCACAATGTGTGTCTATGCACATAATTTCTCTCTAAGTATATAAAAAGCTAAGGCTTTTATTTTGTTAATAAAAACTCATTATTTAATTAAAAAAGAAACCTCTTATTGTTGCTGCCATTTGAAGTCCTATAATTTAGTTTTGCTTGAAGCACTTTGTATCATTCAATGTTGTTTCCTTTCTCTACAGTTATTATTTTTTAATATTATCTATGAACTACAATAGCTTATTTACTGAGAGAAAATAGTAGAGGGATCCAAGCTAAATGCTAAAAGGCAAAGAAAATTTGGAAAAAGAAACATATTTTTAAGTTTTTAATTTACAAATTTATAATTTTATTTTTAGAATACATTTCATAATTTAGAATTTGTAATCCTCTCCACATTTATTTGTAAAGAAGACAGTTCCAACTTTCTCAATGAATGCTTCCCTGTTAAAAATATGAATTTTGACATAATCATTAAATACATGGATTTTCAAAGATACACCACTTTTTTTTTCATTTTTTAAACTTGTTTTTACATAGTTACCTTACTGAAAATAAATAATTTTGTTTTTTCCTCTTAGATTTTTCCTGCAGAACAACTGTTCAACTTCTATAAAGATAGGTTCATCTGTTTTGAAAAATGCTAAAGCTTATTATCATTTATAAGATAAATCACTGAAAGAGACAGCGAAGAATTCAAAAGGTACTTCATGTTCTACCAGAGTGAAATCCAAATCATTCTTCTCCACAGTGGATTCATGGTTTCCTGCAAGATAAGATCTCATCCTGCTAAAGACTTCATCTCTGAAGAAAAGAGAACATAATTTCTCAAGGGAACTCTAGTATCATAATTCATAAAATCAAATATATCAATAAGCACAGCTCTTATTTTAAAATAGTTCATCCAAGTCTCTGGAAACTAGAGTCTAATGTATTGATGTTAAATTGTAATATGCTATAATAATACAAATATGTGAAAGAGAACAAATAGTTGTTTAATTATTAAAGAGTTTTCATTCTCATGAATAAAATTAAAATGCCAGTAATCCTTAATTAATACATTTACAATCCCTTCCCTAGTGATGAGAATTAACTTTGCAATTTAATTTGACACTTCACAGTGTGAAAAAGAAAGATAAAAAATAAGCTTCTTGGGAAAGGGAGGAAAATTTCCAGTCTCTAACCAGCCAATCCAATTTAATCAGCTCTCTCCACCCCTCTCATTCTTTCTCTTCTCTCCTCCCACCCACTGAAATCATTGGTGTTGTCACCTCAAGGCTTTCCCAGTCCTCTTTTTTTTTTTTTTTTTTTAATAAACAGAACTAACTTTAAAGATCTATGGTTTGGATTTCTTTTCATCTTGAAGTATTTGCCTGGATTTGTTTCCAGTCAGTATGGAATCTGAAAAAATATATAGCTTCTATTATAGATGATACATGACATTCTAGATATAAAATGCATGAACCAAATATAGCAAAAATTTCCAAATGTTTAATTCTTTTTTACAGTGCCCAGCTTAAAAAAATGTATTGAAAATCTATAATCCATGATGGCATGAGATCCCAGATTCAGTCCCCACCTAGAGAAGTTCACAATTTAGTATGAGAGTCAGATAGGCAAACAAATACATTTCAATATTAGATGGCAAATTCTTTTTTTTTTTTTTAAGATTTTATTTATTTATTTGACAGAGAGATCACAAGTAGGCAGAGGCAGGTAGAGAGAGAGGAGGAAGCTGGCTCTCTGCTCAGATGTGGGGCTCAATCCCAAGATCCTGAGATCATGACCTGAGCCAAAGGCAGAAGCTTTAACCCACTGAGCCACCCAGGCACCCCTAGATGGCAAATTCTTATATAAAGAGTTTTATGGTCTTGTGAGGAAAAATATGAAGGCTTCCCAGAGGAGGTGACATCTGATCCAAGGCAGAACAGAAGAATAAGCAGAAGGTGGGAAATTTATCATTGGCAGAGAGAAGTCCATTGCAAAGAAAGTGAGTAATGGGGAACTGGGGGGTATTAATATATAAAGTTGTCTGAAGGACAGAGTCAATGGTGACAGAGGAAGTTGAAGAGAGAGATGAATTGGAGCCAACCTATAAAAGCCTTTGTATGTCCCGTGGGCTAAGGACTTTAAGCAGAGAAATGACATAATCAGTTTAAAATGCTAAGAGTTCAGGCTCTGAGAAATTGTCACAGAAGCCCTGAGATTTGCATGCAGCATTTTATATAGGGAATAATTTTGGGCACAGTACTTGTAAGAGAGTAAAAGGAAAGAGGGCTAGGAAGACGAGAAGTTGGGCCTCAATGCAGATGCGTTAGAGGCTGCAGTTGATCCCATGGAGCCACAGTGGCTATTCAGAGTTGTGCTACCTTGAAGCCAAGGCCTCCACTAAGAATCGCTGAATGTAAACTCACCCCAGGAAAGAGGGATAGCCTTGGGCAAGGCTGATTCCTGCAGATGAGATTAAGTCCTGAAGAGGGACACAGCTGTGAGCCATCACCAACCAACACATCCAGAAGCTGGAATAAATGTCTCCATCCAGAGGAAGGATCTGAGCAATGTGTCACAGAATCCACTACAGAGAGAGGCTTTATGTTTTTTTTGCTGTTGTTGGTGGCCGCAGTGGTTTATTTTTTTAGCTTAAACCTGACCAGAGAGACAAGGATGGCCTTGAGTGAGGAAAGGTTAGTTAGGAAGAGTTCAAACGGGATTTTGTGAAAAAAAGATATGATGCCAAAGGTACTATGGTAAATCAGTTGGGGAAAGATAATTGTCACATAAATGGTGCTGGAACAACTTGAAATAAAAGCAAAAATGAACTGTTGGGAGTTCATCAAGATAAAAATCTGAACAGCAAAGAAACAATCAACAGAACTAAAAGGCAGCCTATGGAATGGGAGAAGATATTTGCAAATGACATATCTGATAAAGGGTTAGTATCCTAAATCTATAAAGAACTTTTCAAACTCACTACCTAAAAAACAAGCAGTCCAGTTAAGAAATGGGCCAAATGCATGAATAGACACTTTTCCAAAGAAGACACCCAGATGGCTAATGGACACATGACAAGATGCTCAACATCACTCATCATCAGGAAAATACAAATCAAAACCATGATGAGATACTATCTCATACCTATTGGAATGGCTAAAATTAACAACATAAGAAACAATAAGTGTTGGCAAGGATATGGAGAAAGGGGAAACCTCTGGCACTGTTTTTGGGAATGCAAACTGGTGCAGCCACTCTGGAGAACAGTAAGGAGATTCCTCAAAAAGTTAAAAATACAACTATTCTATGATTCAGCAATTATAGTACTAGATATTTACCCAAAGGATACAAACATGGTGATTCAAAGGGATGTATGCACCCCAATGCTTATAGCAACATTATCTACAATAGCCAAACTATAGACAGATAGACAGAGCCCAAATGTCCATCAACTGATGAATGAATAAAGATGTGATATATACATATGTGTATACACACACACACACACACACACACACACACACACACACACACTGGAATATTACTCAGCCATCAAAAAAGAAAAGAAATCTTGCCATCTGCAATGATGTGGATGGAGCTAGAGAGTTTATGTTAAGCGAAATAAGTCAGTCAGAGAAAGACAAATACCATATGACCTAACTCATATATGGAATTTAAGAAACAAACCAAATGAACATATGGGAATGGAGAAAAGAAAAAAAGAGAGAGGCAAACAAACCATAAGAGACCTATAGAGAACAAACTGAAGGTTGATGGAGGATGGAGGGTGGGGGATGGGCCCAATGGATGACGGGTATTAAGGAGGGCACTTGTGATGAGCACTTGGTGTTGTATGTAAGTGATGAATCGCTGAATTCTACTCCAGAAACTAACACTGCATTGTATGTTAACTAAAATTTAAATAATAATAAAGAAACTGGTCTACTTTACATGGTAAGAGTAATACAATCTTTCAAATTTAAGATTAAATTTGAAATATTATAAGTAAAACTGTAGTTAGGTGCCCATTTAATTGGATAGATATGCCAGGAATGAAAGTTCTAAAGTGAAAAAACTTATTTTTACTTCTATGAATTTTACTTCTATGAATTTTTACTTCTATTTTATCTTCCATGAAGAAGATACTGACAGAAAGGAAAAATCTCTAACTAGGAATATATTTGACATTTTTCTCCACTGTAAGAGTCAGAAAACACAAACATCTCTCTGAGTTTCACCATCTATACCTGGGGTTCTTCAGGTATCATCCTAAATTTCTACTGACGTTACTTCTCTGCTTTGTATTCATTCTAAAGGGTGGCTTTATAGTTATAATCAGATAATAATTAGAGCATGAGAACTTACATATGACAATGAAGTATTGTTTAAATATAAGGTATTTTCCTGCACATATATCAGCTTTTGTCACATCTACAATTTTGTTCCATAAGATTTGAGTCATAAGAACCATCACATGTCTTTAGTTCTTCTAGATTAAATCCAATCTGATTTAGCTTCCATACTAGAGAGGTTGAAAATACTTTCTATCTATCTATAATCTATCTATCCATCCATCCATCCATCCATCCATCTAATCTATCTCTTTGTCTTCCTGGCCCTTATTCCCTCTCTTAGGGTTGTACACAAACCCAAAAACAATGGGGAAGAGCCTCAGATCTTCAGTGCCTGGTGGCTGCCACTTCTGGTCATCTTGGCCCAAGGATTTCTGTCATCCATTCATGGATATGAAGCCTCATGCCTCTGGATCACATTTGGCCTCAGAAGCATCTATATAGAATCCTGGGCTGAGGTCTAGCTTCCCTAGCATACACACTCCTAAGTCTCCTAAGTGAGTCCCTGACAGAACATACAACTGGTGTGAATCCCCTCTCGAGAAACCCATCCCCAGGCCCCAACTGTCTATCTTCTTCCACCTTTATAGTTGTTCTCCAAGTATGGATCCTGGACCACCAGGGGCACCTGAGGACTGTTTTTCATTTTAGAATTTGTCAAGCAACTCTGTTGTGTAACTAGGGTTGAGAATCACTGTTATGAGATTTAAGAACATGATGATTACAGAGATGTTGTGAATATTCATAATATAAATACATTTTAAGTATTTACATAATTACAGTCCAGTACAAGTAGGTTTTAAGGGAATTTAGAAGAGAAATTAATAGATCCATCTTTTCATTAGCTGAGAAAAGCTACCTTGAAAAAGTGGGATTTGAGGAGTACTAACTGCAGAATATTCTGGATCTTCTCTTTCCTGCATGCTGGGGGATTACTGGAACTAGGCTGCCATCTTGGACTGTGAGGTGACTGGGAATGTAGATAGAAAGAGCCTGACACTTGACATGGGCAAACTAGCCCTGGATCACCTATATCCAGACTCTTTACACATGAAATCCCGTTTAAGCCTGTTATCTTGGGGTTTTTCTGTCATTTGTAACCAAGATCAATAGCTGTGCCTACTACATGTCTAAACAAGAAAATCTCACCAAAATAACAGACTGATGAATTACTCATATTCTACATAACCTCAGAGTTTAAAGTATAATGTAAAAGTGACTGTGACTACCCTCTGTGGTATAGAACAAAACGCAAACCTGATAATTAACCGATATGCACTTCCCTTCTCCCATGTGTCACAAAAGAACTGTGAGGCCTGGGAAAGAAAGTTGTATGCTGTTTAAGTGTGTATTCTGTGAGTCAATCAACACAAGCCATACATGCCAGGCCACACTGTAAACCCAATTGTGTATTTTGCATTTCAATTTCTCTTAAATATTTTTCGCTTTTGTTTACACACCAAAAAGCAATATGGTATTGGAAAATCCCTAATGCACAACAATATTTCTTGTCTAGAAGAAAGATATAAAAATTGTGAAAACTCTATTTATAAAGGAAAGTGTGACTATTGACTATCATTAATTCGCTTACAGCATTACCAAACTTCTGGGCAAAGCTGTTCATTTTTAGGTTTTATGATCCTTCTTAAGCTAGAGACTTAAATGATCAAGTCCTTTACTTTCAAGATCTGTCATAAACTCAAGTGCCTTTAGGGGCCAAGTGGGTAGGTTAAATAGTCCCCAGGTGGGGTTATGGGAAAATGGGGAACATGTGTGCCTCCAAACTAGGCAGCTCCACTCCAATGATGAATGCCCTGTGTGAGTGGGCGGCCAACATCACTGGAGCTTCTGACTTTTGGAAGAAGTCAGATGCTTGCTTTTAAAATGCTGATAATTTTAAATATTATTTAAATTTTATTTAATTTAGTTTTAAATTAATTAAACTTAAATTTAATTTATTAATTAAATAATCACAACAACATTAATATATAATTATTATAATTAATGAATAATATTAAAATAATAAATATTTATTTATATAATAAATATATATAATATATAATAAATATTTATATAATAAATAAATATTTATTTATATAATAAATGATATAAATTAAATATCATTTAAATTTATCAGCATTTAAATAAAAATTAAATGCTGATAAATTTAAATAAAATTAAATAATTTTAAAATTATCTCCTGATAGTCAAGTCAAAAATGTAAAAACACAAATCAAAGAATTCGGTGAGCTGAATATCATCTCCAGTTTAAAGTCTAAATGCAACTGGATCTGCGTTTGCCAAATTAGATTTTAAAATATTATTTTGATTTGGCCTTACTATAACTGCTTTAATTGGTTAAAAATTGTGTGAGCCCAACGGAAAGGGTAAATAATAAATGACAATTTGTCAAGGGGAGAAGAGACATGCTGAGTTAATTGCCCAGGGGGACTGTCACATACCTTTAATGCCAGACAGAACTTAACTAGGACAAAACTCAGAGGAAGTTGTGACTTCATTTTCCCAGGCCAGTGAGGTCTTGGGGATAACCACAAATTTTGGTGATAGCAGTCTATGACTTTTGTCTTCTAGATTGCACCTACCTGTCACTCTGTCAGGGAAATGACATTCCTTCTTCAACTGATTCGAGAAGTCTGTCAAATGTTTTTTATGTGCCAGGAGCTCCATTAGGTGCTAAGGACACAAAGTTGAATAAATCCCTCTCTGTCTTCAAAGAATTCACAGCTTAATGGGGGAGAAAGAAGCACAAACAAATGTAATACAACACACCATTTGTTACTAAACTGAAGATGCCAGCAACTCTAAGATGCACTATTAGTTTTTGTACCTCTAAGAAAAAATTAATAGTTGTCAAGATTAAAGGTTTCAAGGAGAGAACTCCGCTTTAGATCTAAGCAAGTGCTTAATGTTGGCAGTTAATTAGCAGAGGTAATCAATGATAGAACTTGAAGAAAGAGTAGGTCTTTTCAAGAGATAGAGGAGAAAATAGATTCCAGGGAGGAAGAAAGAATACACAAAGACCCAGAGGCCTGTTTCTGGAACATTCTGCCTGCTGGTTGTGCTGTAGTAGGTGAGGTTTTTTCCCTTGAGGAATTGTAAATCTTTTTGACACTCTCTTCTTTCTCTTGCATCTTCCTCCCCTGCCCTCCAATCCCAACACACACACACACACACACACACACACACACACACACACAAACAAAGGCAGCTTGATTCTTTCAACTTCATACTCAAAAGCATGCACCTGGCCCTGTACTCAATCATGAACTTGGCTCCTGAGAGCAATGACACTAGTTACTTGTCTTCCACTTCCCTCCTCACTCCCCCATTCCACCCTCTTGTTGTTGGAGGAAGCCTTTGTCCAACATCTTTTTGTTTAAGAGGATTAATTGCCAGCTCCTAGTGCCTGTCAGTTTCTTTCAGGGAACTTTATGCAAATAAAGCTCCAGGTGGCCTGCCCAGATTTCCCAGAGTTCCTCCAGGGTAACACTCTATTAGGACATTCATCACAAATAACATTTATTGAGCCCACTAAAGGCTCAGAGAAGTTACTGGACTTGCACAAAACTACCCAGTTAATAACAGGGCTGACCCTGATCAGTGTTTTGCTATGATATGCTGCATCGTCATTCAAAATGTTTTTTCTCCTTAAGGATTTTTCTTCTTGGTTTATTTCTATTAATACAGTGCCCCCTTAAAAAAAAAAAAAAAAAAAAAAAAACTAGCATCTTGAGGAAGAAACCTAGCCAGTCTTTAAATTTGAGTTCATCTGTCCATTCATTCCTCCCTCCACACATAGTTCTGGTATTATCATTAGTGTATTCAGCTACAAGTAGAGGATTTGAGGTTGAACAAGACCAACATTGTCCCTACTCTCACAGAGCTTACAGTCTAGCAGAGAAGGAAATTAAAATAATTTTCAAGGCCAAGAGCAAAGGTAGCTTAGGGAAAGCTTCTCAGAGGGGTTCCTGCTAAGAAGAGACCAAAAGGATGGGGAGAATTAGCTAAATAAAGGGATGCGGGGGGAGAGGGCTGATAAAATGACATATGAAATACTTTGCAAACTCAGTGCCGGCAGACCTGTAAAAGATTATGTGGTTCTTAATCACACATCCCTCCATAGCTCTTCAATCTTCATTTCAGTTCTTCCTTCTATGAAGCTCCTTATCTCTGCTCCCTTCCCAGAACAACCTCTCTTTAATTCTGTAACTTTTGGCTTCTGGATGCTTACTATACTGTCATTAGTACATTTTTGTGCTTGTGCTGAAGACAGGAGCCTTTCTGGGCGCAAGAACGACCTGATTATTTGTCTTGATTGCCTGAAAAGAGACCTCTCAGACCAGATCCTGGAGCTGAGACAGATGCAAGGGGATTACAGAGTGGGATTTGGTTTCTCTTGGTCTCGATTCTGAAGGAAGAAATATGTGTAGGAGTCAGGCAAGAAGTGGTTGTAATAGTGTTTTTCACACTTTTTTGATTGAGACCCATAGGAAGAACTACATTAGCATAGCAACAAGTGTGTGTGTGTATTCTGAAACAGCATTTTCCCCAATTTATGCTTTGGGAAAAATTACCCTTATTACATGTAATACAATCTGATATTTTATATTTTGGATTCTGATGAGCGTTTCTCAGAGTGGCAGTCTATTAATGGTTACAAAATCAACTCAGTGGGTTATGATGAGCACCTTAAACAATGAAATAGGAGTATCCATGCAAAGACAGGCTGAGAAATAGTGAAGAAGATACCCATGGTATCAGTCTTTGGGAGCTAGAATTTATATATCTTGGACCTTCTGAGTCTCTGTTTCTTACATTGTTATATGAAACTTCATACGGACCAGTGGTTATGGCTGTGGATTCTGGAGTATGGATTCAAATCTTGACCTTGCTACTTAGAGGCTACATGATGTGAGATACTTAGCATTGGGAACCACCCTTGCCTTGTGTGTCAAATGGAGATAAAGGCTCCGTTTATCTCATCCAGTTGCAAGGATTAATGAGATAATACAAGGTTGGGAAAGTATAAACACCCAGTAAATAGTAGCCATTATATTTTCACCTTTTATTTTTCCCTAGTAGTAGAGTTAAATTTTTCTCAGTCTGCAGTGTGGGACCAAGGGAAGAGTTCTGAAGTAGAGTGCTCTGGGGGCTAGCTTGCTTGGGGGCAGCAGCTATCAAAGTGAAAAAACCACCAGTGGAAACTGAAATTTCAAGGGCTGGAGTGGAGGCCCTTAGTCCCTCTGCTGCTAACCATTGAATGTCAGGGTTTTATTTTCTTAAAGTAAGAAGTTCTTCTTAGAGTTCCTCTCTCTAATATCAACACACTTTTGACCTTAGTTCCTGGCTACTTATTTAGATCAGATTCCAGTTCGTCACAGGAACTTGACTGAATCTGAATGTGTATATTCCTACAAATTTTTACTTGACATTCCCTGAAGTTCCTTTTTGTTTTGGTACCCTTTCTGCTTGTCAATCTTTTCTTGGCCACAGTACTTCTTTCCTGCATCTAGCAATATAGGAAGTGTTTTTGTTTTAAATTTTGGGGTAGCAAGAAAAAAAATAGTGAATAAGAAGAGAGGGAAAAAAGAAGACATCTTGTTAAACCATCTTATAGAAGCAAATGTATTCTATGTTAAAAACGTTTAATGAACTTGATGTATACTTTTTAACCATTTCCACTCCAAAAAGTGAGAGATGAATTTACTTGTGAAACACTCCCATAGGTATATCTATAATCTCAAAAGAGAATTATGACTTTTGGCATGATATAGATAAAACATTTTATAAGTATGTTAACAATGAAATGTACAATTTAAGGTTTTCTTAAAATTGCTGTTTTGCAAAGAAAAATATAAATATCATTACTTTAAAAATATGTAGCATTTTAAAGTGCTAAATTTTCTATAACTTTGCTCCATAAATACTTTACTCTTGAAATTATTCACACATTTCTTACATCATCTGATAATAAAGATCTTGTTTAAAATCATATTAACATAAATGTACAAATATTACCCAAATCAGAAACTTTTCAAAACTTTAGATTTTTCCTGAATAATACACATATTTTTAACCAGCTTAGATGTCAAGAGTTAATGTTCTCCTGTAATCACTCGTTCCTATGAAAATACTACAATATTTTCAATGAGAGTGTAAACAAACCATTGTTTCAGGTTTTATTTATACTGGAGCTGCTTGACAAAAATCCCATGCCTGATCTAACAATTTGTCGTTATTCCAAATACGTTTTTAAAAGAGATCCTTGCCATCTTCAATACTTCCTCCTTAGGGTCTATTTCCAAGGCCTGTTTTTCCTATTATTTTTCCCCCCAAGACGGATTTGCGTGAGGCACTTTTAGCCAAAACATTTTTTTTTTCCTGCTTCTGAGAGTAATGTAGGAATCTTATAAGCCAGAAATAATCTCTTAATATATTGGTGTTAGTTCTTCGAGCCTTCATTTTCCCTTTTGCTGAGCAGTCTTTTAACAGCAGAACTCGTCGTTGGTAAGAGCATAAAGAAGAGCATAGACCCAGAGCACAGGAAGGTATCATCACGTGAGTGGGAGGTGTGGAAAGTTCACACTGGCCAAGAAGTGTACATATTTGTTTACACAGACCACCGTTTGTTAAATTTAATAGAGGTGAACAGTAGCCTGTAAGTAGCCTCACTGAACCCAAACGGGAAATCCAGTAGGAAGTAGACACTAAAATTTCCTAGGCGGCGCCGGGACAGGGTGGGGCACTAGGCGCCCGCTGGAGCCCGGAGCGGGAGCCGGAAGGGCGGACTCAAGGGGACGGGTCTAGCCGGCGTGGGCGGGGCGGAGCCGAGGCAGGTCCGGTTGGGGCGGAGCCGGGGGCGGAGCCGAGGGCGGGGCCGGGGGGGAGCGGGGACCCGTAGGAGAGCAGACTCCTCCCTCCCGAGGGCTCCCGGGCACCTGGTGGGGAGCAAACAATTGTTTCCACACGTGGAGAACTTTTAAAGAACACGTGAGGGGAGGGAGGCAATGTCTGGGGAAAATCTACCTCACAACCCTGGCGTCCGACTCCAGGCCCCTGGGCGACAGCTTGTTTGCTGCGCTCCCGAGGGTGGCGGAGGTGGTGGTGGGGGGGGGGTGTGTGTCTACGCTCCCTTCCATTGGTGCCCCCTGCCCCTGGTCACAGGCTTTCTGCGAAGGTCTCTCAAGCAGTCCCCGCCCTAGAAGGCGGCCACGGAGGCCGTGTGCGCCTGCGCCTAGCGCCCCACGGCGGGGGGCGGGGCCGCCCAGGAAAGGGGCGTCTCTCCCGCCATCGCGCACGGGGCGGAGCCGTGGGGGTGGTGCGGCCCGGCGCCCAGCGGCCTGACCTCCCTGAACGCCGGGTCCCGTGACGTCACCTCGCCGTGACGCGCACGCTGTAGGAAAACTGTAAGTTTCTGAGGATTCCTGCAGCTCCCTGGGCCTGCGGGGCTCGCCCTGCTGCTCGCATTCCCGGTGTCGGTGGTGGCTGCGGGCGTTTGATTCTTGGGCGATCGGGGAGCCGCCGAACGTGGTGAAGGGACAGGTGCCCGCTCAGAGCGGGAGCGCGCCCTCTGGGGCGGGCGGGACCGCGAGTGCGAGGAGGCGAGGCCGCGCTCCGCGGGGCAGGCCCGCACTTCTCCCCTGGGGCCGAGAGGGCTCCAGGGGCCGCCGAACTAGGACAGGGAAGGAACGGGGAAGTCCAAATGGGAGCGACCCCCTTTTTTCCCCTTCCTTGATGAAGGGGCTTAGTTTCCCCCTCAGTCCAGGAGTTTGACATGTGAAATCTGGAATGGAGGGTTTCTTCAGACACTCAACATCTAGGCATTCTTTGGGATCCTGAAAGTGACCAGATCGCTGAGGACAAGTTGTAAAGATAAACCACCTGCTGCCTCAGTTTCCTTTTTGTGTAAAATGGAGGTGACGCAGCCTCTGGCCCAATTGTCATTTGCACAGAACCGGGAACATTGTGAGAGCGTATGAGGTAACACAAGCATGTAAACTTGCCAGGTGAAAGCTTAGAAAGACAATCGTTTTTCTGAGAATGTGCTGGCCAATGGCCATTTAATCAAGGTCTTGTAGGTAGGGATGTTTTTCACAGTTTGCCTTCTCAACCCCCTCGCACACATCGCCCCATCTGATTATGGACAACACTTGAGTCTGATGGGCGATCTGAATGAACTGTTGTCATTGACCTTAGTGGAACAGGGATCAAGAAAAGACTGGTGCCCTTATCACAGTGTTCTTGACAAGTATGAAGTCCCCTTGGCTGGGTTTTTCAGAGAAAGGTTTTATCATATTGGAAGTTGTACATTATACTCAACACGGATACACTGAGTTTTAGGGGTTGTTGCTGCGTGGACTTGGAATATCCCATTGTCATATCTGACTGAATGTTTTGGCTTGCCAAGGGTTAGTACATCATTGAGGAGTGAGTATTATAATACTTCTCAAATTTAGAGATAAGTATTTGTGAGGAACTTTGAAGGGAAAACTGTTGTACACATCTCAGTATTTATTCCAGAGATTGAGAGGTCACATTTCTGTAAATTCAGTTTATCCTCCTTTGAGAAGCCTTACAATTAGAAGGCAGGGGTGCTAATTTTGGTTCTACTAGTTAACAACTTTTTGTCCAAAGACAAGTCACCCAAATTTGGGATTTTCTTTTTCGGTCTAAAATGGGAGGTGATGGTGTATTTGCTGTTGCTTTTTCAAGGATCAAACGAGATCAGAAGTGTAAGAACAAAAGGCTAAGTATGGTCTTGTTATTAAGAAATTCCCATAGGTCCCCTAGCCTGGATAAGAGGTATGTTTATTCAGAAGTCAGGTTCTGAGTCAGAACCAGAAATAGAGCAGCAAACAAGATAATCCCCAACCTGGTGGAGCGCATTTTCCAGTGACTAGGCTACAAAGATTAAGTACATAATATTATTTCAGATAGTGACTAAGTACAGTGAGGTAAAGGATGCTAAGGGAATGACAGTAGGGTAACAAGGTAGGTTGTTTTAGATATGGTCTGTAAGGGAAGGCCTTCCAAAAAAGGTGACAGTTGAATCAACTGCAGTGAGAGAAAGAACCTGAGGTAAGAACATTTCAGGCAAGGATCATAAGAGCATTAAGCACTTAAGTGGAGTTTACTAATAGGTGAGGCAGTCTTCTAACACTAAATTTTTATACCGACCTTATGTGGTAAGTACTAATATCTCCATTTGTATAGAAGAAGAAACTGACGCACAGGAGAAGAAGAAACTGACACAGAGGAAGCTTTGCTCAAGGTTGTACAGCTGAAGTGTGATAGAGATAGTAGTTGAATTTGGGCAATCTGGCTTCAGTGTCTGTGCTCCAGATGACAGTCCAGTAGAACAGGAGCAATAAAGGAGCAATGGTCTGAGGGGGAAGCTAGCCTGAGGTGGCCAAGGCAAAGCAAGGGGGGTGTTTAGATCACAGCAAGGGAGAGGGAAAGATGATGTTGGAGAACCAGGCCGGATTATGGGGGCTATGGTGAAGTAAAGCTGTGATTCTAGGTGTGATAGAAAACCACTGGGAGGTTTATATCAAGGAAATAGCATTTGATTTTACTTTTATTGGTTGCAGAATTAACTTGCAGGTAGGTCATGGAGTGGGGGAGATTGTCAAAAGTGGGGAGATAGGAGGCCTGGCTCTACCCTAGATGGGAGCTGTTGGTGTCTTGGCCTTGGGGAAGCAGTTGCAGAGATGAGATATAAGTGGTCGAATTCATGATAAATTTTTGAGGGTAGAGCTACTGGTGTGGATTTACTAACCTGGAGTGTGAGGTAAAGGAAAAGGAAAAGTCATGACTTCTTAGGTTTTAGGCTGGAACAGCTGGGAGAACAGTAGTGCTATTGACTGAGCAGGTAGAAAGGGGTTTGGTGAGAAAATTATGAATTCTGTTTTGGACAAGTTTTAGATGCCTTCTAGACATAGTAACTAATACTATAGCTAGTAGTAATAGTAAGCACTTTATAGGCATAAACTGTACTGGGCAGGGTTTTAAGCACTTTTACGTGTATTAATTAATTTAATCCTTACAATGGTTGTGTGTGCTAGGGACCATTACAGTCCCCATTTTGCAGATGAGAACACAGAGGCACAGAGAGGTTAAAAGTAACTTGCCTAAAATCACCCAGCTTGAGAGTGATGGAGCCAGGATTCAAAACCCACTAGTCTGGGTTCGGAGTCCTCAATGTCTGTAACTACCTGTAAGTCAACTTGTTGAAAAGGCAGTTGGATATATGAATCTGGGACTCAGAGGAATGGTCAGAGCTGGAGACTCACATTTATATTTCTGAAGAGAAAGCCTGCTTTTGTTCCTCAATTAAGCAGTGGTTAGCAGTGGAGGAAAAGAACATAGGCAATTGGGCTGTGTTGACTGGACTTTAATTACTTTGATTCAGTTCACACAGCCAATATCCAATATCCCCCTTCCATGTAATTCTATGAAGGTGAGGTCTGTATCTTTTTTACTTCTCTGTCTCTAGTTCCTAATCCAGTGCCTGCCATGTAGTAGCTGTTAGGGATGACTTTATATGTGGGACATTTGATTAAGTTTTGGGAGTTGAGGGATGAATAATACATAGCACTGTCCTTCGAGGAGTTTGAGGAAAAACCTGTGGGAATAAAACCAGCGTATACCAAATGCTTAAATGCATGCTGATCATTTTATTCTGACCTCTGCAGCCCTCTCCGCCCTAAATACTTGAGGGATGGGGCATGAAGGGGTCAGAGGAGCAAAAGAATGCCTAAGCAATTGCACAGTGAATTTGAGGCTTCCCAAGAGTCCTCTTCAACAAAAGAATTACTCATAATCTTGCATATTTTACTATATTTGCATTAGCTTTGTTTGGCAATGATATAATTTTTACCAAATGAAATAAAGTCTGATATTTTAGTATCATTGTGGAGTGATGAGTTTTTCCAGTTCTATTACCTCAGTGTTGACAGGATTTACTAGTGAAATAAAGGAGTTGGCTTGAAATGTTGCAGCTTGCATAATACAGGGTGATGGAGGGGCTGTGTGAGGTATTTAGGCAGGTTTCCACTGGTTTAAACGTATCATGCCAAAGTTCCCCATGTTGGAGTAAGTTTCACTTTCTCTGCTGATCATCTTTTTAACATTGAGGTATGTTTTTTTGTTGTAGAAAGGGGATCTGGTGGTATGTCATAGGTGGAGTTATAGATTACATCTCCTATCTGGAACATTGTAGAACATGGAAACTAGAACAATATGCACAAAAATTTGTGTTTTATTTCTGTACATCTTTTTAAGGCTATACTCTAATGTCAGTATATTTGTCATAATTTTATTACTTCCTAACGTGAGTATTTAAAATTTGAACCATTAAAAAATTTTATAGAATTACGCCATTGTAGATTTTGTGATTAATTTCAGAGTTTTTTCTTACAATATATAAAATTATGTCTCGTTTAGCTTTTTCTAGCTTTCAGTGGGATAGTTGATACAAATAACCAAGTCCACCCTCACTCTAAATGGGGACCCTCCACAAATAGAAATGTAGAAATGTGCCATTTCATTTTGCAGTTCACAGAACCTTAAGTCCGTTACCATGGCTTCCCTAAATTTAGTGGGGTTGAAATGGATTAGTATTTCTTTATCCTATAGCTGCAGCTAGCTTTCCCAGGAATATCAGATATGCACATATGGTGTAAAGTATCTTGAAGGGGCTGCTGATTGCTCAGGCTTTGTCTTTTTTTTTTAAGTTCAGGCTTAGTGAGGGCAGGTTGATGGTTGTTTAATTGTGCTAGAAAGCTCCCTGCAGGGCGTGCATATTGGTAAGTCTTCCTGTTTCAAGACAGGAACCCCTCTTTCTAACAATGACCGGCCTAGATAATTTATAAAATTCAAATTCTTTTAAAAATCTATGTTTACATGAGCAAATTTAGAAACTACTAGTTAAGAATACAAATGTAAGTGTCTGGAAATTGTTTCTTACAGAAAATTGTGTTGCCCATTGATAACATATAGTGGGCACTAAATATTTTATAATATTTAAACTTCTCGTAGTTTCTCTTAGTTCTGTTATTACCTTCAACTCATATGTGTGTGTGTGTATATGTGTACATATATGTGTATATATATGTGTGTGTATATATATATAAAGCATGTATATATTTAGCTATGAATATATATATATTTAGCTATGAATATATATATATAAAGCATGTATATATATACACACACTATGTTATCACACACAATTTTGCAGTAATAGCTGAATAGTACTAGTTTGTGTACTTTTGTTTAGCATTGTAAATGTTTGAATTTATTTATTTATTTATTTGACAAAGAGAGAGAGAGAGAGAGATCACAAGTAGGCAGAGAGGCAGGCAGAGAGAGAGGGGGAAGCAGGCTCGATGCTGAGCAGAGAGCCCAATGCAGGGCTTGATCCCAGGACCCTGAGATCATGACCTGAGCTGAAGGCAGAGGCTTTAACCCGCTGAGCCACCCAGGTGCCCCATTATATTTAAATAATGTAAACAGTTAAGTGTCACTTAAATTTGATTCATTTGATACATGGTTACTTAGAAATTAAGATCTTAAAGCTTGATTTTTTTTTTTCCCACATAAATAGTGACTATTAATTAGTAAGGCTGGGTGGAGACTAAGCTTTAGTGATAGATTAACCAATTATTATGGGATAACCATATTATTGGGATATAACCCATTATCCCAATAATGGGATAACCATTATTATCCCAAAAAAACATGGAAGAAGAAAATTCTTAGAGAGGTTTAAGCAAAAACAACATGGTGATGGAAGGGATAAATTAACCATAACTCCTTACCAGAGCTATAATTCTGAAATATTACTATCCTATAGACAGCATTCTTTTTTTTTAAGGTTTAACTAATCTTTAATATAAAATTCACTTTTTTCTCTGTTTATATTCTTTCTTTCTCTCTCTCTCTCTCTCTTTTTTAAATATATAATGTATTATTTGTCCCAGGGGTACAGGTCTGTGAATCATCAGGCTTACACATTTCATAGCACTCACCATAGCACATACCCTCCCCAATGTCCATAACCCAGCCACCCTATCCCTACTCCCCCACCCCCAGAAACCCTAAGCTTGTTTCATGAGATTGAGAGTCTCTTATGGTTTGTCTCCCTCCCTATCCCATCTTGTTTCATTTTCCCCCACCCCCACAACTCCCCGCCCTGCCTCTCAAATTCTTCATATCAGAGAGATCATGTGGTAGTTGTCTTTCTCTGATTGACTTACTTTGCTTGGCATAATACCCTCTGGTTCCATCTACATCATTGCAAATGGCAAGATTTCATTTCTCTTGATGGCTGCATAGTATTCCATTGTATATATATATATATACCACATCCTCTTTATTTATTCATCTGTTGATGGGCATCTAGGGTCTTTCCATAGTTTGGCTATTGTGGACATTGCTGCTATAAACATTCGGGTGCACGTGCCCCTTCGGATTACTACATTTGTATCTTTAGGGTAAATACCTGGTAGTGGGATTGCTGGGTCGTAGGGTAGCTCTATTTTCAACTTTTTGAGGAATCTCCATACTGTTTTCCAGAGCGGCTGCACCAGCTTGCATTCCTACCCACAGTGTAGGAGGGTTCCCCTTTCTCCGCATCCTCACCAACATCTAGAAAGCATTCTTTTCTTTGGTCCTTACACTGCAAAGTGCAAGCGTGAGGCTACATTCTACATACATGTGATATAAATACTGGAATATATGGAACTACGGATTTACATCAGTGGATCTCCATTAGGGATGATTTTGTTCTTTACCCCAAGTTACTTTGGAGACATTGGGCAAATGTCTAGAGACATTTTTGGTTATTACAACTATGTGTGAGGGCATCATTGTATGTATCATGTAGTTGGTGGAGGCCAAGGATGTTCTTAAATATCCTACAAGGCACAGGACAACCCAACAATAAAAAATTATCCAGTTCAAAATGTTAGTACTGCTAATATTGAGAAACCCTGCAATATGTAACTTTTTTCTTTCTTCCTTACTATTTTTTTTTTTTTTTTATGCTTTAGAGGTTGAGGCAGTAGTTGTAAGTTGAAACACCTGACTTGAACAAAAGTTTGTGTTGAACTGCTTTTAGTTTGTTGAAGAGCTGAGCCACTTTGGTTCATTTATTGCAAGGGAAGATAGTTTTTGTAGCTGACAGCCTTGAATTTTTTTGGTTGCCAGTATCTCTTGAGTTTTTGGTTTGTATTTAGCTATGAATATTTTTTCTTAGTAGAATTAATTTAATTTGGACATTATACAATCCTGGGATGTAACAGGTTTGCTAGTGTGAATCTCCATCATATATTGAATTTACTATCTCACAGTTACATGGTTGTTTATATATTTCAGAAGTCCTTTCACATTAATTTTTTTAAAATATTTTATTTATTTATTTGACAGAGAGAGAGAGAGAAAGATCACAAGTAGGGAGAGAGGCAGGCAGAGAGAGGGCGGGAAGCAGAGTAGGGAGCCCGATGCGGGGCTCGATCCCAGGACCCTGAGATCATGACCTGAGCCAAAGGCAGAAGCTTAACCACTGAGCCACCCAGGCGCCCCTCACATTAATTTTTATATGTGGTTTTCATGACCACCCATGAAATGTGTAGGGCATGCATTATCCTCACTACTTGCCAGATGGGGAAACAGACGTAGAGCAAAATGATTTGCTGTATATATTATAGCAAGCTAGGGACAAAAGCAAATCTAGGACTCTGAGAGGTTTTGAGGCTTAGTACATTTTTAAAGTTACTGGTTGACTCATTCGATCTTCCTGACTATCTTATAAAAACTGGGAACTTACTTAAGATCATCCTACTCATAAAGTAGTTTCGACTATTTTCACTGACCTATGCTGCCTCTCCGGATATTCTCTAATAAATAAATTTGACAGTTTCTGGATAAATTCACCAAATCCATCCTTAACCTAACTAAGTAGGTCTCCTGACACTGTAAGGGTGGAAAAGGTCTCCATCATCTTTGGGTCTCAGTCTGGGCCTAAGTAGTAAACTGATATAAGACAGATTAGCAGTAAAAAAAACATACAAACTTTATGAAACTTATACAGGGGAACCTTCATCGAAGACCCAAAGAAATAACCAGAACAGGAAGCTTCTATACATTTTAGACAAAGAAACAATACATTTGTGAAGAATTGACAAGACCCAGAGGAGTCTGGGCTAGGGGTAGTAAATGGTGAAGAAGTAACTAGGAAGATAAGGATTAGGTTAATAAGATTCCTTATTACAGAAGTACTTATTATAAAGTACAGGTTTCTCAGCTCCCAGTAGCCTATCTCTGGTGGTAAGAATGTCTTCCTCCTGGTACAAGGGAGGATACCTTTCACAGGGGAGTTTATCTTTTCTTTCAGGACAAAAGAGAGTCTGAGTGTCCTTGCACTTGCTGTTTCTTAAGTACCTTTGATTCAAAATAATAAAAATGTCGCAATGGCATATTTTGAGGGTGACATTCTGGTTTCCTACAACATGTAGTCTGATGTTGATGTTGTCACTCGAACAGTTGGTAATTCAGTGTTTGTACTGTGTTTGGAGTTGAGTGGAATCTTTACTGAGTTTTGATAAAGCATAAGGTAGTGCTACTTGCTATGTAGAATTTATTTTTTGAGCACACTTAGGTCCAAAAGCAGTGTGAAGAGATGGCTCTCAGCTGTGTTTGAGTAACTGTGGGTGAGGTAACCTACTTGGCATGATTCACTTTGCCATTCTGATAGAGGGATTTAGATTTAGAATAGGACTTCCATTCATTCTAATTTTTAAATTAGAAACCATACTATTCTCTTTAGCCCTTGCCATCTTTTATGTCACATTTGAGGCTCTCTTACTTTCCAAAAGAATATCTACTCAAATATTTGATGAGATACTATTTCATTTGAAGTTTATTTGATGATATTCAGTTCTTGGTGTGAGTTTCAGTAATTGGAAGAAAAATTTTAATACCTAGAAGTGGGATTCCTGGGGCACATGGTAGTTTTAGTTTTCTTTTTTGAGGGGTCTCCAAACTGTTTTCCACAGTGGTTGCATCAGTTTACATTCCCAGCAATAGTGTACAAGGGTTCCCTTTTCTTATCTCCATAGCCATGCCAACATTTGTTACCTCTTGTGTTTTTTTTGTTGTTGTTTGTTTGTTTGTTTTTTAAAGATTTTATTTATTTATTTGACAGAGATCACAAGTAGGCAGAGAGGCAGGCAGAGAGAGAGAGAGAGGGAGAAGCAGGCTCCCTGCTCGATGCGGGGCTCGATCCCAGGACCCTGAGATCATGACCTGAGCTGAAGGCAGAGACTTTAACCCACTGAGCCACCCAGGCGCCCCTACCTCTTGTGTTTTTGATGAAATCCATTCTAACAGGTGTGAGGTGGTATCTCATTGTGGTTTTGCTTTGCATTTCTCTAATGATGAGTAATGTCGAGCATCTTTTAATGTTCCTGTTGGCCATCTGTAGGTCTTCTTTGGAAAAATGTTTATTCCGATCCTCTGCCCATTTTTAAAATCAGATTGTTTGTTTGTTTTAATGAAGTATAGTTGACACAAAATGTTAAATTCGTTTCAGGTATGCAAAGATAGTGATTCCTCAACTCTCTGTATTGTGCTGTGCTCATAGCAAGTGTCACCATACAAAGCTATTACAATATCTTGACTATATCCCTCATGCTGTCCCTTTCATCCCTGGGACTTGGTCATCCTGTAACTGGAAGCTTGTACCTTCCATTCCCCTTCACCCATTTTACCTATCCTCCCACCTCCTACCCTTGTGGCAAACACCAGTTCTGTATTTTTAGGTCTGTAATTGGAAATTTTAATGTTTTCTATATAATACATCCACTGGTTGGATGTGGACAATTGATAGTATGAAACTGTGGGTCTGGGATTGAGAAAGGAAGGAAAAAGACCTTTGTTAGTGTATTTATGTATTGGGCCATGAAGGGTTATAATTATATTTAAAAAGTGAAGATTTTCAACTTTCCATACAACTGAATTAGCATAAAAATATTTTTCTTACCTCCATAAAGAAAAATGCTATATCCACGTTACCATAATAAATAGTATTATTGAGGGGAGAGATCACCATTAAGTGTAACTGAAACAGACCTGGATTTCATACTTGCTAAGGAAGGGAGAGTTATACTTGCAGAATAGAATCCTCGAAACAGGCAGGGATGTACTTAGATAGGGTTTTTGAAGAAGCATGGAGTTATAGGATTGGCTTACTTTCAGTGAGACAGTTTAGGGATTGGCCAACTTTAAACTTGGAGTTTAGGGACTGGCTGGCGTTGAGGAGCAAGCGTAGGGAAGCAAGGCAGTTGATGATCGGCTGACTTTCTCAGCTGAGTGCTTAAGTGGAAATGTTGACTAGAGTTTTTAAGGATTGATAGATTGAGGCATATTTAAAACCGGTTCTGTGGTTACTTGTTCCCAGCTTGGAATAGAGCCAAAGAATAATCTCTTCCTTTCTTGAAACTGGAGAATAGGTACTTTTATTTTCCATTGACATTTATGTCAAACATTTATATTAGCAGTTGCGCTAATATACACTTCTGATCTTGCTTTTCTTCTGAAACTTTTAAAAAAAGAAATGAGTGCTGAGAATATCATTTGTTTTCTATCTACCAGTCACAGGATTATATGTTATGTGGGACCCAGGCTGCTTCAAGGATTATTTTTATAGATAGTTAAAAAGGTAATACGTTATTTATGGAAATACTTTAATGTTTTAAACACTGTGGTGAAAGCTGTTACTTTTATGTCTATTTTTCTCTCTTGTGGGAGTGTGTTGTATCATATGCCTGCCAAAAGCAGTCTTGATGGATGCTGAATTATAGATCTAAAAGTTTGTTTTTGCTGTTGTTAGAGATACATCTAGAAGTGATGACTTTTTGAAAGTTAATTAAGGATTATTCTTATCAGCATTTTAGAAGGTTAATGATTATATTGTATGTCTTTTGTATAAGGTAGGCTGAATTATTTTAGTATCTGAATCATTTTACCACAATTATAGTACCATTTTTGTAAGGTATTTTGATTAAATTTTTATTTTATAATATTTTTATTCAGAATGAAATAAAGAGCTATTTATGACTGTTTACTGGAACTCTGACCAAAAGTAGCTATTTTTCTAAATTGATCTCTTACGGTAATATTTTAGTTTTAAAAATGTTTTCCTTCGAGATGCCAAAATAAACTCAGAGGGCATTCATTATATTAGAAATTAGAGAAGGCAAAATTAGTTTTTGGTATATTTTCTTTGTTGTATTGAAGTTTTATTAAAAATACCCTGTGTTCCGTATTTACATATGAAATAAGCTCGTAATACTTAAAAAAAAAAACACAAAAAAAAACGGGTAACGAGTATTGTTATGTTTATAGGCAGCCCCTATTTCCTTCCTTAACCTACAGCTTGTACTATACCTCTCTGCCTTCTAGAAGAGTATTATCCAGTGATAAAGCTATATTGATTTGGATAAAGTAAAGTATTTTTATGTGAGAATGTGAAGTCTAATTCTTGTATTTATTCACAGTCCAAATTTCTGATCTGCTGTGATAGTTAACTTTAAGAGCTTAATCTCAACTCAGTACTAAAATTAATACATTGTTTATGAAGCACTATTGTTTAATTACTAAATGATACTCAAACATATTTATCCTGGACATTTAAATTTTATAAATTTATACTAAATAGGTACTTAGATTTTCTAGGAAAAAGATGTCTTCAATGACTGAATATGGTTACTGGGATTATTATGTGCTATTATTTATGTGTATGAAATAATGGATTTGAAATGTGGTTTTTCTCTGTGCATATGCAGTAAATAGTTGGGCTTTTACTGCCCAGTGATATGATCAAAAAAAAAAGAATCCTGAGTTAAATGATCTTCTGCAGTAAAACAGAAAAAAACCCATTATCTGCTAATATAATGGTTGTAAAATGGTATGTCATAGTTTTTGCATTTCTTTGATTACCAGAGAGGCTGAGTTTCTCTTCATTTACTTGTTAGCCATATAGATTTCACCGTCAGTTGTCAGATTTAGCAAATAAAAATATAGGACAACCTGTTAAATTTGAATATTGGATAAACAAATAAATTTTGAGTATAAGTCTATACCCTTGCATTAGTTGGGATATACTTACACTAAATTTTTTTTATTGCTTATCTTTAATTCAAATTTAATGGGTCATTCGGTATTTTATCTTTACCTTCTGTAAATTGCTGTTGTCTCTTACCAAATTTTTAATTGTATTTCCTGTCTTCTTGTTATCTTAAAGAGTTCTTGGCATACACTGGATATTAAATGCTTTCTTTTTTTTTAAAGTTGCAAACATATTTTTCCAGTCTTCTGTCTAGCTGTTAACTTTATAATTTTTTTTTTGTTGAATAACAAGTCCTTAATTTTGATGGAGTTAATTCTTTCAGTTCCATCAGAATTTTCCCATAAAGATCTTAAGAAATCTTTTGTCACTCCAAGATCACAGATATATCATCCTCCTTTTTATTTCATTAGCTTCATAGTTTTACCTTTCACATTTAGATCTTTAATACATTTGTTGTTTATTTTAAGAGAAAAGTACTAGGAAATGAAACGAGAGAGGTATTGGAGAGAGCAGATTGCATGGAAATTGTAGGCCCTTGTGAGGACTTTGGTTTTTATGCTCTGTGAAAGAGGAAGCCAGTGGAGGTTTTAAACCTGAAATCTGAAATAGGCTTTTAAAAAAATTTTCTGATGACCCTTGAGAATAGATTGTGTGAGGTATGGCAGACTGTTGTTACTTCTTTCCCGGTATCTAGAATATCCTTTTTTCTGTTCGTATCTGAATCTCTCTTAGAGACTGTATTTTCCAACATCCCATGACTATAGGAGATTGTCTACGTGATTAGGTTTGGGCCAATTAAATGTGAGCAAAAGTGGTATGTGCAACTTCTGGGTTATCTTCTTAAAGATCAGGTGCTAGTCCTGTTCCTCTCTCTGTGCCCCCCTCACCCCCCGCTAGAAAGTAACAACTAGAATGACAACAGCTGCCTTGACCCCAGAGGTAGCCATCCTGTGATAAGGATGGCAGAGCCATCCCTTGTCAGCCTAGGTCCCCAGATGACCTTGTGGGACAGAACCAACTACTACTCACCCTCTCTCAAGCGCTGGCCTATCTCTGTACTGTTTCCAGGAAGAGAATAAACTTTCTTGTTTGAGCCACTTGTATTTGTCATCATTTTTTCACAGCAGCTTTCCCAATACCTAATTTAGTGCCAAAATTGGTACCTGCAGTGGGGTGTTGCCATAACAAATAGCATGGCACTGGCTGCGTGGTTGGCCAGCAGAGAGTAGGCACTGTGTTGGAGGCTGGAAAACTGGTGACCCTTGTTATGTTATGGCAGAACACTTGCTGAAGCCGTCACCTCTAAGAACTTGGAAGGGCATCGTTGTGTCTGTCCAGTTTGTACCTCCAAGGGAGTGGTTAGAAAGACTGCTAATGTGAGACAGCTCACATGAGTTGATTAGTTGCTTTAGCAAGGAACTGCAGGAGGGTGTTAAGTAAGAGAACAATTAGCTAGTTTGCACTTAGAGTTGGGAGGGGGTATAAATTTGCTAATGAGGTTCTGTATGCCCATGGCCTGTGCTTCGCCTTGACTGAAAGGACAGTAATGTGGGCTATTGCGGGGCTAGAAAAAGGAGTTTCTTTTTCCCAAACAGCTAGAGGTTAGATTCGTTTTCAGGAACGTTCGTCAGATTTTCTGGGCCTGAGAAAAGTAGGAACCAGGCTAGGCAAGGATCATATGAAGGCTTTATCTTCCCACCTGCACCAGTCACTTAAGCTAGGTAAAGCTCCAGTTACAAATACAGTCTCAGTTCCCTAGGACAACAAAGGTTTAGTTCTTACCTATGACACATCTATGGCTCTGTCCCACCATCCTCTACCACCCTAAGCCAAAGGAATAGGCTTTGGGGGACGTTACTGTTCTGTTTCAGAGGGAAGGGAGACATGCAGAACCAGCTGCTTGGAAGCGGCCTGTGTTTTGGTCCTATTTTATTGGCCAAAGCTAATCGAGTGGCTGAGCCTGAAATCATTCAGGCAGAAAGCACATTTTAGGTCACACATGGCTTGTCCCGGTGTGAATGGGGTTTGGTGGTGGTATAATCATCTTGCCCTGTGAGTCAGATGCTCTTAAGTTGCTAACCTGAAATCAAGGGAGAGAGGGATGCATCTGCCTCAGAGGTCAGCTGATAATAGAATTCTGTTGAACTGACAAGCTTAGCATCTACCATCAGACTAAATTTTGAGTTATGGTTACTTTCATGTGGCACTGGCCCAAGACAAAGAGACCTCTGGAGGTTTTGAGAAGATTACATTGCCAAAGATGCCAAAACCTATGACGGTTTGCCATTGTTTGACAACTAAAGCAATCTTTGACCCCCAAGCATGTACCCAGGAAATAGGCAATTAGTTCTTTCCTGCCTCTTTGGAGTGCATACTCTCCTATGTTCCATTTCATATATTGCCAGAAAGGATAACGGAAGAAGGTATCTTCTAGAGAAAAAGCCAGGCTCCAGCAGACAAATGGACAAGAGAGTTGGTCCCCTCCCTATAGGCCCCCCACCCTCACCCCTGACCCAGCACAGAATCTAAGTTTAACCAAGGACCTTGCTTCCCTGGTAGAGTGGGGACTCTTTGCCATTCTTGTCCAGCAGTATTTCATCATTGGTAAGAAGAGTATTTGCCATTGTTTTCAGAATGGAAGACTTAATTGCATTAATCTTATTTGTATTGCATTGTATATTGGGTGTAATGGTGGTGGTAGAGAGCAAAGTTGCTTGTCTTTTAGTTTGTAGGTCACTGGACGAGGACAGAAACACAGTGGTATCTGTCGAAGAGGTCGTGTATCACCGAGAGATCTTAGACTTTGAGCTGAATCCAATAACTAACTAACTAGATGGGACCTCAGGTTATCCCTTTAAAAAAGGAGAGGAATGTTTCAGAGTGGGAAGAAGGATGTGCTCCCACCTCTGATATTTTGCTACCACATAGTTCTGATTTCTTAGGCTCCTCGTAGCCAGAGGAAACCACATATTTAAGTTTTGGCCAGTGGATGGGAGTGAAAGTGATGTGTGTACATCCACATGTGTATTACAAACCTGTCTGTCATATTCTTTTTGCCCCGTCCCCATGGATGAGCTGTGGGTGAGCCAGCTTCCATCATACAGACAAGGGCAGGGCCCAGGGGAGTGCAGGACAGAAGAGAAGGAACCTCAGTCCCCACGACTACTACGTGAGAGAGAAGTGAACTCCTCTTTCGTTTGTGTCGCCACATTCCTGGTTTTGTTATAGTAGTTTAGTCTATATCTTGATTAATACAGACGACGGTGATGAAAATAGGAAGCAAACATGGAAAATTCGATTTGGAATTGTTCTTAGTGGTTTTTTCTTTTTTTCACTTGAAGCTTTTGTTTATATATTTTTTTCTGTGAAAATTTATCTTTCAAATTATCTAACAAAGAGTTTAGAAATAAACTCCTTTATTTGAATATCATTCCTGTTGTGATTTCCGTCTTATTTCATATGCGTAACATATTCTTGTAAAAATTTTGTATCCTACTATTCTCATGTGCTGTCCATGTTGTCCAAAGAACTCTTTTCTTTGTTGCTGTAGAGTTCTTTCATTTGTACAGTTATTGTTGTTATGTAATATTTGGTTTTTACCATTCTTGTATTACTATTGGTTCTTATGGACTGTATTGTGTCCCCTCAATTCATATGTTGAAGCCTTAATTCCCCGTGTGACTATATTTGGAGATAGGGCCTTTAGGGAGATGATTGAGGTTAAATGAGGTCATATGAGTGATCCGGTAGGCCCAATAGAACTGGTGTCCTTATAAGAAGAAGAAGAGACATCAGAGCTCCCTGTCATGTGAGGATACAGTGAGAAGGCAGCTGTCTGCAACTCAGGAGGAGGGTCACCAGAACTGGACTATACAGGCACCTTGATCTGGGACTTGCAGCCTCCAGACTGTGAGAAAAATACATTTTATTCTTTAAGCCACCCACTCATGGTATTTTGTTATGGCAGATCAAGCTAAGACAGCCTAGGTTTTTAACTGCTACACCACGTGCAAGGGGCATTTCTCAGATCAGTTAATAGCAAAGCAAACTGCAAAGAAGAGTCTAAAAGAAGAGAACACCAAGAACTAATAAATGTTACTGAAGCCAAGAGATAAACATTTTAAAGTTGAAACATGGAGGGCATTATGAGAAGGAAGGGAAGAGGGAATGGGGGGAAATCAGAGTGGGCAATGAACCATGAGAGTCTGTGGACTCTGAGCGACAAACTGAGGGTTTTGGAGGGGAGGTGGGGGGTTGGGCGAGCCTGGTGGTAGGTATTGAGGAGGGCACGTATTGCATGGAGCACTGGGTGTGGTGCATGAACAATTAATCTTATAACATTGACAAAAGAAAATAAACATTTGGGGAAAAATAAAATTGAGAATGTCAATATTAAATTGACAGGTCTAATAAAATCTGAATGAATTTTCAGTTAAGTCATTCGTATTTTGGAGAGAATTTTGTGTTTGCACAAAATCCAGATTGCAGAGGTTGAGTAGCGAATTGGGGGTCGTGGTGGGAATGGCAGAAATAATGAGTTTAAGCCCTTTTCTCAAGGCACTTGACTGTGAAAGGGAAGATGCAACTAGGACAGTGGCGAGAGAGAGACATCACATCTGGGGAGTACAGTAGGTTCATTTGTTCATTTGTTTTATAATGAGAGAGCTTTAAGCATTTATGTACAGTGGGGGGGAAGTCACAAAGGAGAAGTGGGAGATTTAGAAGAGTAAGGTGGATAAATGATGGCATCAGATCCCTTAGGTGGTGGAATGGCTTGAGTTCTGGAGCCCTGGTTGAAGGTTAGCTTTGGGGAGGATGAGGGACATCCTTCCTCCACTTTCTCAGGAAGGAGGTAAGTGTGTGTTTTTTGGTCAGCGGGGGTGGAGGAAACTGAAGGAGTCTGACCTAATAACCTCTCTTTTGGTTCTGTGGAGGTAATGTCATCGGATGAGTACAGGGAATAATAGGAAGCTTGAAGAAAATGATGGAAGTTTGGAATTGATTCTGTGAGATGTGAGAGAGGGAGTTGATTGGGAGCCCATAAAGACTGATGGGCAGCAGCAAGCAAGGGCCCTGCCGAGATGGGAGACCATGCATTTGCTGAATCTCTGGTCTACTTGGTTGGGGCTTCTATAGTAGCAATCTCTAGTCTGGGTGTGGGAGTGGAGAAGATTGGTTTAGGGGAAGGATAAGCCAGCAAGAAAGCTAAGTATAGGCAAGGGAGTGGGCAAAGCTGGATGATCAGATCCTAGGCTTATAGTGGACAGGAAGTGAAGCTTGGTGTGTGGCTGATGGATCAGGAAAAGAATAGAGAGGGCATGGAAAAACTGAACTCCTAAACATATTAAGGTCAGGTATGATTCATTCATTCATTCATTCATTCATTCATTCATTCATTCATTCAATAAATATAGAGCATTTTTATCTTCCAAACCCTGTTCTCTGTGGTGTGGCTGCTTAGATCAAAATAAGGTCCCTGCCCTACATGAGCCGACTTCTAGAGGGAAGGTAGATAAACATATATATGAAAATATTAAAAAGAAAAATGAAGGGTAAGGGGGTAGAGAGTGATGCAGATGCTATTTTAGATAATGTGAACAAGAAAAGGCTCTTGGAAGAGATGAGCTCTGAGCTGAGACTGGAATGTGGTTAGGACACAGCCATGGGAAGAGCTCCCCAGGGTATGCAGACAGCAAAGGCAGAGCCCTGGCCTGGAGCTTGTGGGAGGAGTGGCCAGGTAGCTGGGCAGCGTGAGTGAGGAGGAGAGGGGTAGTTACTGAGGGTGGTGATTCTTCAGGGCTGCAGTAGGATCTGGGATTTTTTATTCAAAGTGTCCTGAGAAAGCCATTGGAAGGTTTGAATCAGAGAAGTGACGTGATCTGTTTTAGTTTTCCAAAGGCTCCCGTTGGCTGTTTGGTGGAGTTTTGCTTGGCAGTGGCAGGGAAGGAGTTGAGAGAGCTAGAAGGGTAGGAGATGTATCCTGTAAGTAGCAGGTTGGAGTTGAAGATTTCAGCAGTTGAATCCTTCCGGGTGAAGGATCCCATTGCTGCTCTTTTAAGCAGGCACACCCACTCCACAATAGGCTTTATTTTCAGTGGTTAAAGGTCTGACCCCGACCCTTGGCTTCTGCCGCACCCTTTCCTGTTTTTAACTCTGCCCCTCACCAGCTTCATTATTCATTCTCCCATTTGGTCCTCATCGGTCTTTCAGATGTGATGCGCCCTGTTGTCTGCCGAGCCAAGACTTCCTGTGGATGTAGATTTACAGACCTTTTGGTCCGAGTCCGATTTTAGTCTTCGGACAACTTCCCTGGAAGCCAGGATGTAAAACAGGTGGAAGTAGGGGAAATGGAATTTGGCATGTGTTCTGCCCTTTTAGCGCGGTTCCCTGGCTCCCTGAAGCAAAGCCCAAGCCTCTAAGTTCATGGTGTGGAAGAGCCCCACACTGATCTTGGCTGCTGCCTCCCTTGTAGCGCGCCATCTCCGGGATCACCTCGGTCCTCCTCTCCAGGCTCAGCCTGTTCCTCCTCAATCTGCAGGCACCTAGCTGGCCAGAGAGCAGTATGCACACCCTCCGATTACAAAGTGGTGCGTGGGGACACTCAGAACTACGAGGCAGGCGTGGTACGTCTTCCCCAGTGTTTTACTGGCTGTTATTTAATTTACTGAATCTGGACAGCAAAAATGAATGTAGTTCTAATTACAAACCATCTTTCTCAGTAAATTCTTTTATTGACTCTAATTAAAAATGCTAGCATTTTTTAAATAAGAAAATGGGTATATTATAGTTTAGAATAACATTTCTGTGGATAAAACACAAGGCCAAGAAATGTAAAGTTTTTGTGGGCCATTTAGTGCTAAGCCTTCAGTCTCCTGGGGATACTTAGTCCCTCTGCTTTGCCTTAAGGATGCTTTGATAGACCAAGTTTGAACTACCATTTTAGGTGGTTGGATTTATAATTCTGTATTTTTGTTTTTATGTTTAATGGAACTATCATACATTTTTATTCACGTGGGTTAGGAACTGGCTATGATGATATAGACCTTGAGCCTTCGGGCTTCTCTGGTTAAAGGTAAAAATATGAGTATTTTCCTCTTCTACTTGGGTTTAATTTTGACAGATGTCATTAAAGTAAACATTGCTGCATTATAAAAAGGATTTATAGGAAACAAGTGATGGCCTAGTAAGATCAGTACTCAAAACAAGGTCATCCTGGGCCACAAAATAAGTTTGACACTGAATTTTTTCAAAAAATAGGATATCCCTTGCATTAAAATCTGTAATGTTTCTTCTTGAGAGTTGAGGGTGGATTTTTGGGCACTAAGATAAATTTCTTTGGATGGTTTGCCATTAGGAAATTGGTGTAACACTAGAGATTTTGTATAACACTGCCAAATTATAAGGTTAATGAAGGACTTGGTCATGTTCCCTGATGCATCCTGAGCACAGCACCTGCCACATTAACACGTAATAACTAGTTTTGAGTGAATGAATGAATCCTCTGTGATAGAACTGTGGAAATAATGCTGTCTGGTTAGTAATACAGGCAGCATCAGGGTTGAATGAGGGCACCTTCCTGGGTGTGTGGTTAACAGTGTTGCTATGAATATATGACCCCTTTAAATTAATAAAAATAGGAGCAGAGCTGTAAGTTGTTGGCTTTTGTTTTATTTTCTTTTGTTTTGAGTCTGCCAGTTGCCCAGTATATTTAATCACATAAAAATGCCAATTCTACCAGTAAAATGGGGATAGTAACACACAGACTTTGTTGAGTGTAAGTAGCTGCACTAATATTAGATGAGGTACATAGAGTGGGAGAAAATACATACATGCAAATCAGTTATCTGACAATGGACTTGTATCCAGAATTTATAAAGAACTCTTACAACCTGGTAATAAAAAGAACAACAGAATGAAAAAACAGGCAGAGGACCTGAATAGACATTTCTCCAAAGAAGACCTATAAATTGTAAATAAAGTCGTGAAAAGATGCTCACCTTCATTAGTCATGGGGTTAAGCAAGTCAAAATCACAAAAGATAGCACTTCATACCAACTATTTGGTTATAATCAAAGACAGAGAATAGCAAGTGTTGGTAAGAATGTGGTGGAATTGGAATGAATGCTCATACATTGAAAAGGAGGCAGCCACTTTGGAAAATAGCTGAGCAGTTCTTTAAAAGATTAAAACATAGAGTTACGACTGTAGGTTACCCAGCAATTCCACTGCTAGGTCTATACCCAAGAGAACTCAAAACACACATCCAAATAAACATTTATACAGTAATGTTCATAGCAGCATTATTCCAGATAGTTAAAACATAGAAACAATGCAAACATCCATCCACTGATGAACGGATAAGTAAAATGTGGTATATTATTCACACGATCCAATGGAATATTATTTAGCATGAAAAAGGAATGAAATACACATGCTACAACATGGACAAATCTCAAAACATGCTAAGAAGTCAGACACGCAAATCGCTGTATGTTGTATGATTCCATTTATATGAAATATCCAGAATAGGCCAATCTATGGGGACAGAAAGTAGGTTAGTGAGAGGGAAGGGTTGGAGAAGGGAGATGGGAAAGATTGCTAGAAAGTTTTTTTTTTAGGATGATGGAAATGATCTAAAAAAATGTTTGCAGTGATGGTTTTACAACTCTGAATATACCAAAATCAGTGAATCATCTGCTGTGAAAGGGTTAATTGCATAGTATGTGAATTATATCTCAATAGAGCTATTGAATAAATGAGGTAATGTGTGGGAATATACTTTGAGCTACTTGAGAAGATATTATTGTAGTTTGACTGTGAGGCCTTTAAATAGTAGCAGGATGACTTAGATATTTTCCCTTACTTGCAGGTCTGTGATTTTTATGCCATGACTCAACTTTATAAGGCTATAACTCAGCAATATAAAATATTGAAAATGTTGAAACATTAAATGAAAACTGCTTGGCTTACTGTTTTTATTTAATAGGATTTTCTGAATCTGTTAATTAGCAATAAGTAGAATGTCATTAAGGAAATAAGTTTTTGAATCATAAAATTCTAGAGCTGGAAGAAACTTTAGAAGTCATGTATTCTAGGCCCCCTCATTTTGTTTTATAAGTGAGAGAAATGAGTCCTATAGGGTAACTAAGGTTAACTAAGATGTCTTAGGTCACAGCATTGTGTAACTTCTAGACCGGATCAGTGTTTTTTTCTCTTGACTACCATTGGTTTTGGTGCTGTGATGGTATTAACCCTAATAATACTAATGACAGAGATTTAAATGTTTCCCATATCCTAGGCATTCTGTTTGTTACTTGATGTATATTTTCTTGGTTACACAGATTCTGAAGTTGATTCATTTTCCCTGGTATTAGTTTCCTGTTGTTCTGTAACAAATTAAGAGAAACTTCATGGCTTAAAACAACACAAACTTATTATCCTACAGTTCTGGAGGTCAGAAGCCCGGAAATGGGTGTTAGCAAGTGTTGGCAGGACTGTATTCCTTTCTGGAGGTTTTAGGGGAGATCAGTTTCTTGTCTTTTCCAGCTTTTAGAGGCTGCCCACATTCTGTGGCTTGTGGCCCTCCTTCTATCTACAGAGTCAGCAGTGGAGGGTCAAGTCTCACAGGCAGGCTTCCTGGTTCTCTTACTTCTCTCTCTTCCCTTTAAGACCCACGTGGTTCTTGTGGGTCCAGCTGGGTATTCCGGGATAGTCTCCTTATTTTAAGGTCAGTTGATTGGCAAACCTTAATTCCTGGTTGCCACGCAACATAAAGGATTCACAGGCTTCGGGGATTAGGTTATGGGTATTCTTGAAGGGGATTTTGTGTGCCTACTGTTCCTACTATATTCTGTTAAGTAAAGAGTTTTAGGATCAGAGAGGTTAAGTAAGTCATTCAGAATTGCAGCATTAGCCATGAAAACACCAGTATTTTAACCCATGACTGTTATTTAGCATATCTTTCCTGATTACCTGTTCTTTTCCACAAATGCTGTTTCATCCTAGTCTGGCAAAGTAAATAGGACGCTGAGCAGTGTTCAGATTGTAAACAACTCTTTCTTGCTAAAGTAAAATCACATTTACTTTAATAGTATTAAGAGAGGTTATATTAATATGAAACAACTAAAAGCATGGTAGAGGAGTATATTTATGGATATGGAAACATGTTTATGACTCATCAAGAATTTCAGTTCGTTAGCCCCCTCCCCCACTTCGCTCTATTCATTAGAGAGAATAGAGAGAAGTTCTTCCTTATCTAGTCGGAGTTGCCCCAGTTCAAATTGCTCTCCTGCAGATTCCCTTATGCCTTCGCACCTCTTTGATCTCCCCCGTCTGGCAAAGCCAGAGGGCTGGAGGAGCACACCTACCTGCCTATTGGTTTCCCTTCAGTGATACACGCTGCAGCCTCATTTGCCTGGCAACCTTCCCATGTGCCTCCGATCTCTTACGCCCACAACACACCTCCTCCGTTCTTTCAAACTTTACCCCCCGACCAGTGTCACTGGAGTGGACCACTGTTAAGCATTGCTTCCTTTCAGGAACACTTTTCTCTTGGCCTTTGGCCCACCACCCTTTCCTGCTTTGCCTTTTCCCATTCTGGCTGAGCCTTTTCAGTCTTGTGTGTTGGTTCTTCCACTTTTACCTGACTGCTGGAAGAGGAGCGCCCCAAGGTCTCTCATTTTTTTCACCTTGCACTTTGGGTTTTAAATATGATCTCTCCCTTACTTATTTCTCTAGTGTAGGTTTTCTCAGCTGTAGCACCTGGTGACATTTTAGATGGGGTCCATTTTTAGGGGAGGGAGGGCTGTCTTCTGCACCATAGGATGTATAGCAACAGCATCTCTGGCCTCTACCCACTAGATTTCAGTAGAACCCCCTCTATCCCACAAGTGGCAACCAAAAATGTGTCACACATTGCCGAGTGAGTGTCTCCTGGGGGGCAGAATCACCCCCCAGGTGAGAACCATTTATCTAGCCTAAAGCTCTTGTCTGAGGGTCTAAGAATAATGCCTTTCTGGCAGCTCCAATGGAATGTCTCCTAAGCATCTCATACTTAACATGACCAAAGTGAACTCTTGTTATTTTTTTCTGGTACTCTTCCTCTGGCTTTCCTCATTTCATTTATGGCTTTGCAGGCCTTTGGAAACACTTGGCTTTTATTCTGAGTGAATTAGGGAGCTATCTGAGGGCTTGGGCTAGGAAATGATAGATCACTGTTGAGAAGAGACTACGAATTATAAGGCTGAAGCAGGAAGACTTGCTAAGAAAATGCTGTGGTGATCCAGGTAGAAAGATGGTGTAGTAGCTTGGAACAGGGTGGTAATAGAGGAGGTGGTAAGAAGTGGTATCTTTGGATTAAGTCTTCAATACAGATATCCCTGGGAAGAAGAGTGCATTGTATTATCATGAGATTGGTATCTTAGTGTGATTTGTTTTTCAGGTATTTGCTGAAAACTTGCAGGAAACAAGTTTTGGTGGATCAGAGTGAAAACAATGTAGTCAAAGCCCAGGAACTTGTGGGGATGTTACTTGAATGACTTCAGGCCAGAACAGGTAGTAGAGTGAGAGTCCCCATAGGTGGAGTAAGGAGGACATCCAGCAAAGCTAGGTACACTTCAGAGTCTTCCCTGGGGTAGGCCCAACCACTGTGAACCAAGTACCTAAGGCAGGGTGGATAGAACAAATGGAAGTTGGGAGATATGACTTGACTAGATATTGGAAGCAAGTCATCTTGGGCTATAAGCTAAAGCGAGGTGGCCATTGGCATTTGGGGTGGATATTTTTGTTGTACAAGGTTGCCTTATATGTAGTGGAACACTTGGGATCTCTGGTTCCTCATAGCAATGTGTGCTCCCTCATTGTGACATCTAGAATGTGCCCTTCAATTTCCAAACTCCCATGGGAGTCAGATGTGCTCAATTGCAAACCGCTTGACCAAGCCCCCCCTTTCTAATTTTAAAATTGCCTGCCGTAACATCACGTCAAAAGGCTCTGGCATGTCAGGCCCTCAAAGAAAATGCAGGTTGTTTCTAGTTTGGGGGACATAGAAGGTATAGGAGTGAAATGTTGCCAGTGGTACTTCAACATTAGCACTGGTTTTTATTGCTGATGAATTTGTTAAGTATTTTTGTGCTCTTATGTGCTTTAAAATATTAATTCTTATTTCTTTCATAGAGGGTGTGGGTGCCTCAGGGCCATCTCTAAACATAGTGCATAGGACACCTGTTTCAGCTGTTCTCTTCCCAGCGTTGTTAGGTAAAAGAATTTGAATTAAAAGGAATGAAGAGTTTGTATACAAATGAATTCCCTAGCTGTATTTTGGCAAAGGGAATGGGAGTAGGATAGAAGGAGGGAGATTAATGGCTATGTGTGAATGCTTTTGTTCATCATGTCTTTATCAGGCCTAGCTGGTATCAAGAACTAAATATTTTTAAAATCACACTTTAGAAAACTCAGTAGATGATAGGATGTAGGGGCGCCTGGGTGGCTTAGTTGGTTAAGCGTCTGACTCTTGATGAGATTGAGCCCCATGGCAGGCTCTGTGCAGTGGGGAGTCTTCTCTCTTTCTCCTTCTCCCTCTGCCCTTCCTCCCATGTATACGCGCTCTCTCTCTCTCTCTCTCTCATAAATAAATAAGTCTTAAAAAAAGAAAATAGAATGTAACATTTATCAGATTTGTGATAACTCAGTAACTCAGTATGATAATTCAGTACTGGAACAATGAAAAACTCACCAAAGAATTGGTCAACAGTGTGAATATGTAACATTTAAGACTTACTCACAATGGTAAAATCATATAACAGACTGGGGAAAATGCTCGTATCAAGTGTGACTAAGGGGGGTACCTGGGTGGCTCAGTAGGTTAAAGCCTCTGCCTTCAGCTCAGGTCATGATCTCAAGGTCCTGGGATTGAACCCCGCATTGGGCTCTCTGCTCAGCGGGGAGCCTGCTTCACCCCCTCTCTCTGCCTACTTGTGGTCTCTCTCTCTGTCAAATAAATAAATAATATCTTTAAAAAAAAGTGTGACTAAGGGTTTATATCTGTAATACCTGAAGAATTCTTTTAAACTTAATGAGGAAAAAAATATCAAGACTTTGTATGTGAGTGGACAGAGAATTTTAACAGATGAGTAATGCAGTTAGTAATCAAAAGTAGGAATATGTTCATCATCACAGGTAATCAAATAAATGCATTTTAAATCTACCAAGAGTCACCCCTTCTGTTCTCTTGAAAGTACTGGAAATTAAAATAACTCCCAGTCTGGTGAGGTTTTAATGAAGTGGGTGCCATTCACATTTATTTGTTTCTTGTGTTATACTCTCAGCCACTGCCTTTCTCTGAGTATGTGTGATTTTAGGTTCTTATGCCTTGTCCATATTGCATTTCCCCACCTCTTCTTTCTGACCTCGTGTTGACTTCTCATCTTTTGAGAGCAGCAGTCAGATGCTTAGCACTGCTGGTGAGTCGTTGTTTATTTGCGTTCAGCACTCCATTGCAGTACTGGGTATATGGGTTACCCCCTGCCACTTGAGTAGGGGTTCTTGAGGTTAGGGGTGGTCAGCTGTCTCAGGGCCTGGCACACAGCAGTTGTTAAATAAATGTTGAACTAAATTAATGAAATTTGATGAATGTTTTAATGAACTACAGGTATGTCAAGATGATAAAATAATGTGGTCACTGAAAGTGTAATTATGAGTGTAATTTATGGCAGAATTTTATAACTGAATACAAAATGGTATGTTTAGTGTGATTTAACCACATTTGAAAAGTAATAATCAAAAATGAAAAGTTAATGATTTTAAATTACAGATAATTTTCTTTATTACATAAAGATAACTTTTTAATCTTTATGATAAAATCTGTCATTTTTAAAGTCAACTGGCAGACTTATCTCCCCCTCTCCTTATCAAAGGCTAAACTCTTCTTCTTGTCCAATTATCTGGTTTAACTATCAGGAAGCAGGGTAGACCTACCCAGACTGTGGGCTCACAAGCTTAGCTGCATTTATGTGATTGAATTAAGTCTCCAAGCATATTTAAACTTTTACTATGCTTGGATGTATTTACTTTGAGAGGTATTTTCCTTTTTCATTTTATTTTCTAAATGATTCCATCTTACAGATATATGGTACTTAGTATTTTATAGTTTATAAAGGCATTCATGTTATCAGTGAGAAGTTCTACAGCTTTTGATGATGTCAGATATAAATGGTGATTGACTTCTTTTACATTTTTTGAGTATCTACCATCTGTCAGTGACTGAGATACAGAGCGCCTTCAGGGAAGTCCTTGTCAGGCAGGGAAGAGAGGCAGCCACGGTCACATGATGAACATATGGCGGTGTGCGAGGGGAGGGGGAAAACAGTTATTTACCAAGAAAATTGGCAAGATAAGATGACTTTTTTTTCCCAGTGAGTTGATTCTTAAGCAGGTCGTTAGAAGATGAGTTAAGATTTTTGCCGAAAGGAGAAAAAAAGGAAAGCATGAACAGAAAGGGGGAGGTGTGGAAGTACATGATGTGTGCAGAAGCCACTGAAAGACTTTAGAGAGTGATAGGTAAAGTGATATGTAAGAGTGATCACTCTTTAGAGAGTGATCATATTTGTATTTTGGGGAAAAAACTGAGGTCAGTATGGAGAATGAGTGTTTTGAGGAGACACAAGAAGAGTGGTTCTCAGTCTTTTGCTTTTATTTTTGCATGCTTTCCCATACATAAGCATCCCTAGATTTTGATTGAACATAGGTAAGACAAGTTTTATATTATGCACAGTTCTGGTCAGCCAGCCATATGGCCTTTCTCAAGTTGTACAATAGAATGTCTCTTATGAACTTCTGGATGAAAACCAGTGTATTGGAAGAATGAGATCAACTAAGAGGTTATTGCAATGTTCCAGACAAGAGGTGATGGCTTAAATCAGGGCAGTAACAGAAATGGATAGGAAGGAATATATGTGAGACGTTTTCCTGTGTAGACTCAGTTCTTGATGTGTGGTGGTAGGGAGAAAAAGGAATTATAGATCAGTGTTTCTCAGATTTTAATATGTACATGAATTGGTTGGGGATTTTGTTAAAAGGTAAATTCTAATTCTGCAGGTCTAGGGTGGGGCACAATCTTGTGTTTCTGAAAAGGTTCCATCCACATTGTTGCAAATGGGAGGGTTTCATTCTTTTGGATGGCCGAGTAATATTCCATTGTGTGTGTGTGTGTGTGTGTGTGTGTGTGTGTGTGTGTGTGTGTGTGTATGTATGTATGTATAAAATGTCTTCTTTATCCATTCATCTGTTGATGGACATAAACAAGTCATTCAGAGAAAGACAAATACCATATGATTTCACTCATATGTGGAATTTAAGAAACAAAACAGATGACCATAGGGGAAGGGAAGGAAAAATAAAATAAGATGAAAACAGAGAGGGAGGCAAATCATAACAGACTCTTACCTATAGCAAATAGACTGAGGGTGGCTGGCAGGGAGATGGGTGGGGAGATGGGGTAACTGGGTGATGGGCATTAAGGAGGGCAGATGAAGTAATGAGTACTGGGTATTGTATGTAACTGATGAATCACTAAATTCTACCTATGAAACTAATAATATAGTATATGATAATTAAATTGAATAAAAAATTAAAAAACCAAAACACAGAATGAATGATGTTATCTACAAGAAAGAGATAAAGATGATATTAGAATATACACTTCTGTTTGCTAGAAATTTAATGTTCTATTTAAGTTACTTTATGCAATGAGGAAGAAGTTGGATAGGTAGCCTCTTCTCTGTGAACAAACTGTAGGTGTAAATTCAAGAGTGGAGAAATCTTTGGAAAACTGCTTTATCTCCTGGTAGTGACGATAGATCAGGTTAAATATTCCATGGGTCAGGTTAAAAACAAATTGAAATACCTTGCTATGTAAATTCACTCATACACGCAAATATGTATTAAACATCTTTGAAATGCCAGCTACTCATTTACATTTAAAATAGTAGCAAGTGGGGTGCCTGGGTGGCTCAGTGGATTAAAGCCTCTGCCTTCGGCTCAGGTCATGATCTCAGGGTCCTGGGCTCGAACCCCGCATCGGGCTCTCTGCTTAGCAGGGACCCTGCTTCCCCCCCTCTCTCTGCTTGCCTCTCTGCCTACTTGTGATCTCTCTCTCTCTCTGTCAAAAAAATAAATAAAATCCTTTAAAAAAATAAAAAATAAAATAGTAGCAAGTAAAATGTATTCCCCAAATATGGAGATAATGGGGAGGCTAAGCAAAGTGATTACAGTACAGTGGAAGAAATACTGTGGTGAGGAGTTCAGCAGGGACACATGACTCAGTGTGGGGAGGAGGAACTGTCTTGAGGAAATATCATTTAAGCTGAAACAGAAGGCTGAGGGAGACTGTGCTGGAAGAGGTCAACGAGGGCATGCCAACAGTGACTGCAAGGGAAAAAGACCTTGCAGGTTGAAGGAGGGCAGTGTGACCAATCCAGAGAACATGCAGTGTGGACAGTGATGATGAGGTTGGAGAGGTGAACAGAGTCCATAGCTAGGCCCACTCTCCTGGGACTTGGTAGAGGGTGGAGGGAGAAAATGATTATTTTCCATTATTCTGTCTGGGTGTAATTCAAGCAATAGCCTCCTGCGTATGGTTTTATAGGGTTTTATGGACTGGCCCAGTAACAGAGTGACTCACAGTAACATTGTTTCTATAGGAAAAATGTTTTGGGCTTCAAAAACTGTCTTAAAATTCAACTTCCAATTTTGTTTTTCACCATTTGGGGACTGCTTGGATAGGCATACAGTTCTAGTGCTTTTTGCTATTTGTGCTCAAATTGTACTTTCTCTAGTGTTTATCTACATGGCTACAGTGTTGATTTTCCACTCCTTGATATGAATCAAAGGTATCATTCCACAGATGCAGTTGAAATGTTTTCTTTTCTTGAACAGATTTAGAAAATATATGGAAATAAAAATAGAAATTGAAATCTTTTTTATACATTGTTTGGTTTTCAAAGTGTTTGTTCTTTCAAGTTAAGGGTTCCCCCTGTAAACTATATTGTGGAATATAGTATTATATACCAAGAAAGTTTGAAAAATGAAACTGACATGAAAATTGTTATAAACAGAAAGTAGAAGATATTGGTATGATTTTACTGTGGAAGTCAAATGGAATGCAGAAGGTAAACAATACAAGGATAAAATGCCTAGCTTTTAAAAATATTTTAATAACCATGAATTTATCACCATCATCTTCTTCATGACTAGATACTAGAAATTAGAAATCATTAGAAACACTAGATATTTTAGGAGCAGCTGGGTGGCTCAGTGGGTTAAGCTTCTGCCTTTGGCTCAGGTCATGATCTCAGGGTCCTGGGATCGAGCCCCGGAGCCCCGATCTCTCTGCTCAGCGGGGAGCCTGCTTCCTCCTCTCTCTTTGCCTGTTTCTCTGCCTACTTGTGATCTCTCACTGTCTAATAAATAAATAAAATCTTTAAAAAAAAAAAAAGAAATACTAGCTATTTTAAAGTAGAAAAGAGCCATTAAGGCAGTCCCTTTATAAAATGGATCTATATGAGCTTCATTTTGTTTAATAAATGAAACTGTAGTCTGAAACTCCCTCAAATTCCCAAGTCTCCAATAGGCAAAGTTAATTTCATTCACACTCATCTCAGCAAAATGTCTTTCTGTATCAGAATGCTTTCAGCTGGCAGGTAGTGGAAGACCCAGCTGAAACTGAAAATAATAAGTAAATTTTATGATCTCATATAACTAGAAATTTGGAAGAAAGATGGTTTTATAGTTGGTTCATGTAGCAGCTCACTGCAGTCATTAGGCTCTCAGGATCTATTTTTCCATTCTAACATCCTGGATGAATTAGCTTTTGTTTTCAGACTTGTCCCCTCTTGGTCTGAAGATGGCAGGCAGCTTTAGTTCCAGGGTTTCTATCCTCATACCCAAGTACCCAATATTGTAAGAAAGGAAGGTATCTCTTGTCTTGACCAGCAGTAGTTCAGCTGCTATCATAAAATACTATAGACTGGGTGGCTTAAATAACAAACATTTATTTTGCACAGTTCCGGAGTTTGGGAAGTCCAAGACCAAGTTGCCCGAAGATTCTTGGTGAGGGCCTGTTTCTGGTTTGAGGACAACCACCCTTTTACTGTTTGCTCACATGGCAGAGAGAGAGAGAGAGCTTTCTAGTCTCTCTCATTTTGTAAAACACTTAATACCATTTTGGGACTCCACCCCCATGACCTAATGTAACCTTAATCACCTCCCAAAGGCCCCACCTTCAAATGCCATCATATTGCAGATTAAGGCTTCTACCTGTGCATTTTGTGGGGTAGGGAGCACAAATGCAGGCCATAGCATTTCTTTTATGTCATTTTGTAGAGTGAAAAGAGCTTAGCAGACTTAACTACCTGAATGTATGTCATATAACCCATTTCTTTTTTTTTTAAATTAATGTATAATGTATTATTTGCTTCAGGGGTACAGATTCGTGAATCATCACACTTACACATTTCATAGCACTCACCATAGCACATACCCTCCCCAGTGTCCATAACGGAGCCACCCTATCCCTATCCCCTCTGCCCCCAGAAACCCTCAGTTTGTTTCATGAGATTGAGAGTCTCTTAATGTTTGTCTCTCTCCCCATCCCATCTTGTTTCATTTTTCCTTCCCTAACCCCCACAATCCCCCACCCTGCCTCTCAAATTCCTCATGTCAGAGAGAACATGTGATAATTGTCTTTCTCTGATTGACTTATTTCTCTCATCATAATACCCTCTAGTTCCATCCACATCATAGCAAATGGCAAGATTTTGTTTCTTTTGATGGCTGCATAGTATTCCATTGTGCATATATACCACATCTTCTTTATCCATTCATCTGTTGATGGACATCTAGGCTCTTTCCATAGTTTGGCTATTGTGGACATAGCTGCTATAAACATTTGGGCGCATGTGCCCCTTCGGATCACTACATTTGTATCGTTAGGGTAAATACCCAGTAGTATAATTGCTGGGTTGTTGGGTAGCTCTGTTTTCAACTTTTTGAGGAACCTCCATACTATTTTCCAGAGTGGCTGTACCAGCTTGCACTCCCACCAACAGTGTAGGAGGGTTCCCCTTTCTCTGCATCCTTGCCAATATCTGTTGTATCCTGACTTGTTAATTTTAACCATTCTGACTGATGTGAGGTGATTTCCCACTGTCATATAGCCAATTTCTAAACCAGTCCAGGGCAAAGGATATAGAAGTCCTGTGATTGGCTTAGACTAGTCAAGATTCGTGGCCCTCCAACCCTTCCAGAGAAGAACTAAATCAGGATTCTGTTTGCCAGGAAGATTCTGATTGCCAGGAAGATTCTGTTTGGCCTGGGCAGGCAACCACTGATGCCTGTCTTACCTCCCAAGGCCAGTTCCCCTGCCTGGGCTCTGAATCACTTTCTTCCTTTTGGAGGACTTTTTTCTGTTAATAATTTTTTTTTTTTTTAAATCACCTCTTTTTGTTCTCTTCAGGCTATATTGAAAGAAGAGTCTACATGTGTTCTCTCTTCTTACAGTGTTTTCCTTAATTCTTCTGTAATTGTAATTCTCCTCCTACTAATAACCTTTCCCTTCTGTCATCATCAGTGCCTACGTGATTGCCTGATTCTTTGCCTGTATTACCAGTAATGTCTGGCAAGACCAGTGGTTCTGCAGATTTAGCAAACATGAGAATCATCTAGAGGGTGATTAAAATTGCAGATTGCAGGGCTCCATCCCTAGAGTTTCTAATCCAGTAAGAGGCTTGTAGATTTGAGCTTATTTTTTGGGTATTACTGATTTTACTGACTACTACCTTCTTCCTGAGTTTCAAAACTCCACAATTACCTCTCAAACCTGCCCTTCTTGTTCTTCCTATATTCTGTTTTATTGATGAATACCAGTGTCCTTTTTCTCAAGTAAGGACCCGGAGCTCACCCTGTTTTTTTTATTCTTCCTTATCCCCATATACGATCAATTCATGTTTCATATTCTAAATACCCCTCAAGTGCATCATTTTGTCACCATCTCTATTGTCTCTGCTTGAGTTTGAGCACTTATTTCTTCTCACTTATGCTACTAGAATGATCTCTAACGTGCTAATCCTATATTCCATCTCAGATTTTCTCTTATTTATATTTCATACTGTTGCAGACTGATTTTTTTTAATGTAAATCTTATCACATTATTCCTGAGCCCAGAATTCTTTGGGCTTCTGCACCTTCCAGATAAAATCCAGTCTCCATCCCATGCAAGCAAAGAGCTTTGGATTGAGTCTCTACCCACCTGTCTAGGGTTCTTTTCTCTCTTCTCCTTTACTGTATTTCAATACTGAATTTGTCTCAATTCTGAGTTCTCTTGGGTTTCTGAGCCTTTGCATGTTTTTTCCTTGCCTGAAACACTTCTCTTTCCCCCATGACTGCTTTGGTAGGTCCTGCTTATCTTCCAAGACTTAACTTAGGGATGCCTCTGCTATTGCCTCCCTTTCCTGATACCTTTTCTTTTCTATTCCAGGGAATTAGGTGTCCCTTTTCTGTGCAACCATATAGGTATATAAATGGTATCCATTTGGCACTTAATCACTGTTCAGTCCTGCAGGTTTATTGGGTGTTTGCTATGTCTAGACTATAATTTCTTTAAGGACAAAGATTATACTTTTCATCTATTTCCTAATATAGCACCTAACATGATAAGAAAAGTTTGGCAAGTGACTCAAAGTTAAGGACCATTTTTAGTGATAAAAACTGGTTGTAAAAATCAAATCTGAAGAATTTAGGACTGGGGAACAAATAGGGTGACAGAAGCACCTTAGAATTTCATTGGATTTGTTCAAGATTTTGGTAGAATTCATGGTTCTTATAAGTTTGTGACTGAGTAGGGATAGGGATTGTTGATTGATTATAGAAAACACTTAAGTGATGTTCCCATTAGATTGCCTTTTTCATTTCCTTGAGAGTTTGGATGAAATCTGGAAATAGGACTGCTGTTAAGAGTTCTTTGCCCCAGGGGCGCCTGGGTGGCTCAGTGGGTTAAAGCCTCTGCCTTTGTCTTAGGTCATGATCCCAGGGTCCTGGGATTGAGCCCCACATAGGGCTCTCTACTCAGCAGGGAGCCTTCCTCCCTCTCTCTGCCTGCCTCTCTGCCTACTTGTGATCTCTCTCTCTCTGTCAAATAAATAAATAAAATCTTAAAAAAAAGAAAAAGAGTTCTTTGGCCCTTAAGAACTCTGTCCAGTAAGATGAACACAACTGATTCCAAAATTTTCTGATGTATATATTTACATATATACTCCCTATTTATTTCATTGATTTTTGAGAAATTCATGCAAACTTAGACTTATATTTATTTATTTATATTATTATAAAACTGCCATCTTTGTGATACACAGATTTTATTTTTAATATTTTAAAGGTTAGCTTATGTACCCACTGTTTTTGAAAATACATATCCGCCATAAATTTCATAGTGGTTTTATACTCTAAGCCTGCATTGTCTGTGTGGTAGCCATCAACCACATGTGGCTATTTAAATTTGAATTAAAACTTGTTTGAATAAAATTAATAGTTCTGTTCCCAAATCATGCTAGCCACATTTCAGGTCCTCAATAATTGTATTGGACAGGACAGATATAGGATTGAAACAGTGGCTTTGAATTATGTATTAGACCAGATGAGCTTAACAGAGATATATACAGAACATTCCATCCCCAAATACCAGGATACATATTCAAGTTCACATGGAACATTCTCCAGGATAGAGCACATGTTAGGCCACAAAATAAGTCTCAAATTGAAGAAGACTGAAATCACATCAAGCATTTTTTTTTTCCAACCACAGAAGTATAAAACTAGAAATTACAAGAACAAAACAGGAAAAAAACCCACAAACACATAGAATCTGAACAGCATGTTACTAAACAATTAGTGTGTCAATGAAGAAATCAAAGATGAATTTAAAAAATGCATGTAGACAAATGAAAATGGAAACGCAACAGTGCAAAATCTTTGGGACCCACCAAAAGCTGTTCTAAGAGGCAAGTTTATAGTAATAAAGTCCTAGATCAATAAACAAGGAAAATTTCAAATAAGCAATCTAACTTTACACTTAAGGGGACTGAAAAAACCAAAGCCCAAAAATTAGTAAAGGAAGGAAATAAAGATCAGAATAGAAATAAATGAAATAGAGGCTAAAAAAGAAATAGACCCATGAAATCAAGAGCTGGTTCTTTGAAAAGATAAATAAAATTGACAAACCTTTAGCCAGACTTGCCAAGAAAAAAAGAGAGGACTCAAATAAAATTAGAAATGAAAGAGGAGAAATAACTGACACCATATAAAGGTCATGACATCATGAAATATAAAGGATCGTAAGAGACTACTAGGAAAAATTATATGCCAACAAGTTGAATAACATAGAAGAAATGGGTGAATTCCTAGAAACATATAATATTCCAAAAATGAATCAGGAAGAAATAGAAAATTTGAACAGACTGATTACTAGTAATGAATTGAGTTGGTAATCAAAAATGTACCAACAAACAAAAGTTCAGGACCAGGTGGATTCACAGGTGAGTTCTACCAAACATTTAAAGAAAAGTTAATACTGATTCTTCCTAAACTATTTCAAGAAATAGAGGAAGAAACTCCAAATTAATTTTATGAGGCCAGCCATTACCCTAATGCCAAAACCAGACAAAGACACTACAAAAAAAGAAAACAACTTAGGCCAGTAATCCCTGATGACCATAGATGCAAAAATCCTCAACAAAATATTAACAAACCAAGTTCAATAATATATTAAAAGGATTAATCACAATGATGATATGGGATTTATTCCAGACATGCAGGGAGGGTATAGTATCTGCAAATCATTCAACATGATTCATCACATTAACAAGACAAAGGGTAAAAACCACATGATCATCTCAGTAGAGCATTTGACAACATTCAACATCCTTTCATGATAAAAACTCCACAAAGAGAGGTTTAGAAGAAGAAACATACCTCTACTTAATGGAGACTATATATGACAAACTCACAGCTAACATTATCTCAGTTACAAAAACTGAAAGCATTTCCTGTAAGATCAGGAATAAGACAAGGATGTCTATGTTCACCACTTTCATTCAACATATACTAGGAGTCCTAGCTGCAGCAATCAGACAAGAAAAAGAAATAAAGGCATCCAAATTAGTAAGTAAAAGCAACTGGAAGTAAAACACACCAGTTGCAGATAACATGATACTATACATAGAAAACCCCCAAAAAATTTTAGAACTGATAAAAGAATTAAGTACTGTTGCACAGTACAAATTAATATACAAAAATCTGTTGCATTTCTATACACTAATAACAAACTAGCACAAAAAGATATTAAGAAAATAATCCAATTTAAAATTGCAGCAAAAATAAAGACACCTGGGAATAAATTGAACCAAAGAGATGAAAGACCTATATTTTGAAAACTGAAGATACTGATAAAAGAAATTGAAGATGACTCAAACAAATGGAAAGGTATACCATAGTCTTGGATTGGAAGAATATTGATATTGTTAAAATGTCTGTAGTACCCAAACAATCTATAGATTTGATGCAGTTCCTATCAAAATACCAGCAATGTTTTTCACAGAATAAGAACAAATAATTATAAAATTTCCACCTCATATAATTACAAATTTTTTTTCTTCATTATGTACTGCTGATATTTTTAGTGATATTTTTTTCGAGATTTCTTAAGTACTAAGTAATACACTAGTAAGTACTAGTAATACACTAGTTGTATATAATGGTGATTGGGACAGACAGTGAACACAAATAAACTATATAATTACCAAAAAAATTCTAAAATTTGTGTAGAACTACTGAAGACCTCAAATAGCAAAAAAAAAAAAAAAAAAAAAAAAAATTGAGAAAGAAGAACAAAGCTAGAAATATCAAAATCTCAGATTTCAGGGCGCCTGGGTGGCTCAGACGGTTAAGCGTCTGCCTTCAGCTCAGGCCATAATCTCAGGGTCATGGGATCCAACCCCATGTAATCCCTGCCCAGCGGGGAGTCTGCCTTTCCCTCTTCCTCTGCCTCTCCCCACTGCTCCTGCTCTGTCTGTCTCTCAAATAAATAATAAATAAAATCTTTAAAAAAAAAGGAAAATACTAAGGAAGAGAAAATACATTTACAGTACTGTATTTATTGAAAAAGAATCCACATTAAATGGACTTGTGCAGCTCAAACCATGTTGTTCAAGGGTTAACTATCACTGCATTTTTAAAAAGTATAATCTGATGATCTCCCCTTTTGATTGAGTTAATATGTTCACATTTGATATTATCGATATGGTTGGATTTACATCTGCTCTTTTACTTTTTTTTTTCTGTAGGCCTCATGCTTTTTTAAAAATTCTCTTGAATTCTTTTAAATTTAAGTGAATTCTTTTAAATTAAGTGAATCTCTTCCTGTGTGATATTTTGAGTCCCTTAATCATTTTTAAATTGTACGTCTTGAGTTATTTTCTTAATGTTTGCTCTAGGTCTTAAAATATACATTTTAACTTAGAAGAATCTACTTCTCATTTTTATTTAAACTCAGGCAAAATAAACTTTTCTCCTGTATGGCTCCATTTTTCTCTTTCCCCACTTTTTGATACCGTTATTTATATGTATTATATCTATGTGTTGTAGAAACCCAACTGTATATTGTTATAATTTTTACTTTATATAATTTCATGTCTTTTATTTATTTATTTACTTATTTGAGAGAGAGAGAGAGAGAGAGAGTACACAAGTGAGGGGAGGAGCTTAGGGGGAGGGAAAGGGACAGGCAGACTCCCTGTTGAGAATGGAGCCTGCCAAGCTGGGCTCAATCCCAGGATCCTGAGATCATGATCTGAGCAGAAGTCAGACACTTACCTGACTGAGCCACTCAAGTGCCCCTAATCTTATGTCTTTTAAAGAAGCTGAGAGAAGAAAGGAGAACAAATACGCGTTTATAGAATTAATTTTATATTAGCCTTTCTATTTTGCATTCTCTTCTCACATTTCTGTGGATTTGAGTTTCCATTTGGTGTTATTTCCTTACCCCAATACAGCTTTCCTCCCATCTGCTTTGTCTCTGTTGTTATTGCAAATATTTAAGATTTATGTTATTAGCCCAACAGTATATTTGTATGCGTATTGTTTTATTGAATTACTCTCTAAATCAGTTAAGAAAGGGGAATTAACAGTTTTCTTTTTTTTAAAGATTTTATTTATTTATTTGACAGAGAGAGAGATCACAAGTAGGCAGAGACGCAGGCAGAGAGAGAGGGGGAAGCAGGCTCCCCGCTGAGCAGAGAGCCCGATGTGGGGCTCGATCCCAGGACCCTGAGATCGTGACCTGAGCTGAAAGCAGAGGCTTTAACCCACTGAGCCACCCAGGTGCCCCTGGGAATTAACAGTTTTCTATTCGATGTATCTCCTTACACCAGTATAAAGCTGGCATCTAATTTAAGTGTGAATTTCTTCTGGGTTTTTTTTTTTTTTTTTTTAATTTCTTCTGTTAACAGAACCAGCAGAGTAACAGCTGTCCCTTAACTTTGTGTAAACAAGATAAATTGTAATTAGAATTGAGAGAGAGAAATTTAAAGAATAGTCATTTGATCTAAATGAAAAGTCATGCTTCATAGAGTAATGCATAAAACCTCTTCATCTGCTTTTCTTAAGTTGGTCTTTGAGCTAGTCGTAAGCAGGGGCAGCAGCATTAAATATTTCTTCCACCTCCCCAAGACTGAGGAATTAATTGTCTCTAGCTTTTTTTTTCTGCAAGTGGCTTGGGTATTGTCTTTGAGAATGAGATATCAGTTACAGCCCATCCAGAATGGGTTACTGCTCGGTGTTTTTCAGATTTAACTACATGTTAAATTGGCAGCTGGGTTCTCTGCACTGCATCTCATACTCGACAAGATAATGGCAGAACCTAAAAATGAAAATCCAGGCTTATTAATACTGCTGCCATTAACAACAACAACAACAACAAAAGGCATCAGAATAAGAAAAATTTAAGAGAAATAATAAATTTAGTGGGACACTGTGACAACAAGCATAAGCTAGGACTGTCACAGTGGACATTTTATTGGACATGTATTTTTTCAAAAACATCGTAACTCCAAACTCTGGATTACTATAGTCCCATCAAAAGGCTATGCCCTCAATGTGATTCACTTGTTTGTGACTATTCAGTAATTTCTACCGCAATTATGTATGTGGAAAAGAATGTGAAGAATTCTTCCTAGTCAGTTTCATTCATTTGGCATTTCTTTTTTTTTTTTGTAGAACATTTTCTTTTCATCTCAAAACTTTTATTAAATTTTGCATGCCTTCACTTTTAAACTAAAGACATGTAATAAATTTCCCAAATTATTCTCCCTTAAATTAGTTTCTTTGTTATCTTAATAAAAATATACAGTAATTAAAAATGAAATTTGGGAATGAAAGGAAGGCAGTTTCTACATGTTTATTAAAAATGGATTATTTGAATATGATTATAATAATACTTTACATTCTATTACAGAATTAATTAAAAGGATTTACGATATGTCTATGGCTCTTTATTGGAACCTTAGACAGGTAAGTGACAAGTATTTTTTGCAGAGATATTTCTGAAACATTAAATAATTTGATCTCATAGGTTCCTGACAAAGTGACTTACCTCTTTTTCTCTTCAGTAAAACATTAGTAGAAATATCATATTTATATGAATCTTAATGGAACATTTCTTTAGGATCTGGTAAGTCATATTTTCCAGGGAGCTGAGGGTTATTTTCTGTCATATTTATAATGAAGACATTTAAAAAGACACACAAGTTTGGCACATTCTGGAACTTAAAGCACTATAAATAAATAAATAAATGTATAAATAAATAAAATCAGTAAATCATGTGTGGTATCTGGATTAGATCTTGTGACGGAAAAAAGACATTACTGGAAAAGCAGGTGAAATCCAAATAAAATGTGCCCCTTAATTAATAGCAGTATAACAACATTAATTCCTTAGTCTTGCCAAAACAATGATTATGTAAGATGTTAAAATTGAGTGAGGGGTATACAAGAACTCCATGGTATCCTTGCAACTTTTCTATAAATCTAAAATTATTCCCAAATTAAAATTCACTTAAAGCAGAAATAAATCAAAGCTGATTTATTTGAAAATTATAGTTTAGAAGTATCTTTTCTTTGTAATAGTTTGTAATAGTTTGAAAAATCAGAATTGTTACCTTTTTAAAAAAAATCCAGATTCCATTAATAGAGATGCAAGGAAATATGTGACTGTAGGTTTCATTTTTCAGTTCATAGGAGCTGTGGGATTTCAGTTTTTGGAGATTGGCATGGTGTGTGTGACCATCTCCTTACACCTGATTAAAGACTTGTTCTTTGATTCTTTCAAGGTGCTTCTATGCTCTTTGGTAGTTTAGCACAGCACTTTGTATTAACATAGGCACTTTCCCCATGCCACGCTTTTTTCTTTCTTCTCTTTACTTTAATGTACTATTGGAGGCCAAAGACCAGTGATGGACCTCCAGTTTGGAGTTGAGATCCTCTCAGTGTATGTTGAATTACATCTCTGTGAGCTTCTAGGTCAAGTACAAGACACAATTGACCTATTGTTAAGGAGTATGAATAAAGATGAACATAACTCTTAAATAGCCATTTCCGTAATTGAGCTAAAATAATTGATTGCTGTCAGATAATAGAAATTCTCAGTTTCAAAAATGAACTCTAGCTGTATAACTCTTTTAAATTTCTATAAATATTAAAAGACTACAAGAATGGAACTATGTAGTTTGCTGAAACTATTACATAACTTTTCATTAATAAAAGTAAAATAGCCATGCTGGTCTTATAAATGGTTTCCTGCTTCTGTTGCCAACTTTAATGATTTTAGTTAAACTTAAATTTCATAAAGGGAAATAGAAATATATTATACTTAAAGGATATAGACATTTAAAACAATAACAGGCCTGAGTGACTATTGCAGAATAATTATTAGGCTAAGAGATTTCTGTTTTGTTTGATGGGTATTTATTCATCAATATCATATTAGTAGAATTGACCTCTTAACTTCTTAGTTGTGTAACATAATTTTGCCAAATCTTGGTAGGGAAGTTCAGAAAATAAGAAGACAGCTTTTTCAGGACAAGTTTAAATTCCTTTAATCTGTAATAGTTCAGACATAAAAAAAAAAAAAAAAACAAGCAAAAAGCCTCTTTTATTAATCTTTTGTGCTAGAAGAGCTTAAAAGTGTTGTTTTTAGAGACATACTTTATCATCCAGCTGATTGTCATTTTGTGGTCATCTAAAGTATACAGGAGAATAGCTAATATGTATTGAGCATTTTCAATGTACCAGGCACTTACAGTGATCTCATTTAATCTTCATAAATACAAAAATAGTTTGGAATCTCCTTTATACAAGTGGTGAGGAAGGTAACAAATGTCTCCAGCCAACCCTGAGGCTTTGGTGCAGAAAGAGCAGGTACCCATGGTGTGTAGTACCTGCTGTTTGGTTCACAGTGTTACCAGTTTCCAGGAAATCTTTAATCCATGGATAGGTGGTAAACTTCAGAGTACTTTAATTCTCCTGGAGAAAAGGGTGTCCGATCACACTGAGTGACCTAGAGCAAATTGCTCTGGGGTGACTTGCCTGGAGTACAATCTCTTGTTCCCTGTTCCAGCCTTGATCTGGTTCATTCTGTGGTTCCCTAACATGTCAGTTTTTCTCTGTCACCTGATTAACTGCTGAACACTCACTCATTGTGTGCTTCATTGATCATAAGCCAAGAACTTTTGGCAGCTCTGGGGAACATGATCTCAGCCTCCTGGTCAGTGTTGGGCAACTAGGAGTCATTAGTTGGGGAGAAAATTTGGATCCAGAAGCCAGGGCACACGCCAGGGGGCAGAGATGTGGTAATTGAGCAGCTGACACATGAAATGCAGCTATCCAGATTCAGTCAATAGGGCAGGAGTCAGAAATAGAGTAGGCACGTGACTTTGAAAGGTGGTTTTTGAAGATTATGATGGGTGGCTGTGAACTTTGTACATATAAAATATAGTTAACATTTGAACAATGTGGGCTTTAGGGATTCTGCCCACAGTCAAATCCATATATAACTTTGACTCCCCTAGAACTTAACTACAAGTAGCCTATTTTGACAGGAAGACTGGCTAATAATGTAAACAGTTCATTAACACATATTTTGTACATTATTATATACTCTATTCTTACAATAAAATAAGTTGGAGAAAAGAAAATGTTATTAAGACAATTATAAGGAAAATACATTTAGAGTATGGTACTGTATCAAAAAAATCCATGCAGTTCTTTTTTTTTTTTTTTTTAAGATTTTATTTACTTATTTGACAGAGAGAGCACAAGCAGGCAGGGGGAGAAACAGGCTCCCCTCAGAACAAGGAGGCTGATGTGGGATTCCATCCCAGGACTCTGGGATCATTATCTGAACCCAAGGCAGACACTTAACCGACTGAGCCACCCAGGTGTCCCAAAATCCATGCAATTCAAATCCATGTTTTTCAAGGGTTAGCTGTAATTTTAACTGTTTTTTTGAAAGGATAAGAGTTACTTACCAACTTATTCATCAAAGTGCTCATTACATCATACAGAAATCTTTCTGTAACTTCTCCCCATTGGTTCTTTTTTTTTTCTTTCTTTTTCTTCCCCCTTTTCCCCCATTGGTTCTAGCTATGTCTTTTTGTAGCTTTAAATCTGCAGTCTCTCTTACACTTGAAAGCATAAAATACACATAAAATTACAAAGATCTCCTTTGCTATCGTCTTCTTCATGGTCTCCAGAAGTTGGTGTTCTTCAGGGCTTAGTCCTTGGCCACCTTCTACATTTATTCCCTATGTGGTCTCATGTGACCCCTTGCTTTAAATGCCTTCTGTTCTCCCAGATTTATTATTTACCTTTACCTCTCCTGTGAGCTCCAGGCTCATATCTATGGCTGCCTATTCAACATTTATTTGAAAGTCTAATAAACATTTTAAACTTACCATGTCTGAAATAGAACTCTTTTTTTTTCCCCCAAAAATGTTTATTTTATTTTTTCAGTGTTACAAGATTTATTGTTCATGCACCACACCCAGTGCTCCATGCAAGAAGGAGGGCAGGAACACATTTGGGGAGGAGAGTTCAAGAGTTCTATTTCACGTATTGCATGAAATAGAACTCTTGAACTCTCCTCCCCAAATGTGTTCCTGCCCTCCTTCTTCATCTCAGTAAATGGTCCACACAGTTGCTCAGGCCAAAAACTAGAGGCCATCTTGAGTTTTCTCTTTCCTTCTTAACCCATCTCTAGCCCTTCAATAAGGCTTATGTATCCTCCTTTCAATATATATCCTCAAATACCCCTGTACTGCCGCTACCTACTACTTCCTAATATAATACAACCTATCATCATCATAAGTTACCTGGATGATAGCAACAAACTTGTAACTGACCTTCCTTATCTCCTCCTTGCCCTTTTCCAGTCAGTTCTCCATACAGGAGCACAAGTGTTTCTTTAAAATGTTAAACAGTCCCTGTCGTTTTCCCATTTATCCTCACTCAGGATAAAATCCCAAGTCTCACCACGTTCTACCAGGCCCTGCATGTTCTGCCTGCAGACTTTATCTCCTACCATTCTCTGTCATGCTCACTCTGCTCTAGCCACTGTTACCCTTTTGTAATTCCTTAAATTCTCCAAGTCCACTGGAATCAACTAAATCCCTCTTGCTCTCTACCCTACACCCACATTCCAAGCAGCTCAGACTCCAGCCTGAGAGCAGCGGAGGTAGATTTAGAGAGAACAAACGTACATATCCAAGGCTCTCTAGCATATGTAGTGAGGTGTTACACTAGAAATTTTACAGCTTTATTATTCCAAGTTTCTGTAATTTGTATTGCTTTCAAGTGGAAGAGGACTTGGAGATTTAGAGCAACAGAAAGACATAGCTAGAATCAAGGGGAGAAGTTACAGAGAGAATTTCTGCTTAGTATAATGAGCACTATAATGAGTAAGTGGGCTGCAATTCCATCTACATGCAAATAAACTGGACTCCTTCACTGGACAGTGAGTTCCCCAGCACTGGCAGCATATATATAATTGCGACTGAGCAGGTTGAGGCTCCACAAGTTGTGGAGGAAAAATGTGCTGGAGTGGAGGGTGGGAGAATTGATTTTTAGATCTTCCTAACTCAGGTTATGTATGTTTTTAGAATCTTTTTTCTCAGATTTATTCTGTATTTTTATTGGAAGCTTTCACCAGTAAAGGGTAAGCACCTCAAGGTGAAGTTTTCGATATCTGAAGAGAAAAAAGAGCTACTTTCAAGGTGGATTCCAGTTAGATTGGTCAAGTCCCCATCTAAAGGAAATGACTTTGAGACATTTTTCTTTCTTCCATTTTTATTTAGATTTTATTTTGATTAATTTTTGGTCTAAAATAAGCAATACGTACATACACAAATTCCCTGATAGGTTTTAGTTATTAAACAAAAAGTTCACTGACTGGGCACCTGGGAGCCTCAGTGGGTTAAAGCCTCTGCCTTCGGCTCAGGTCATGATCTCAGGGTTCTGGGATCGAGCTCCACATTGGGTTCTCTACTCAGTGGGGAGCCTGTTTCACTCTCTCTCTGCCTGCCTCTCTGCCTACTTGTGATCTCTCTCCTCTCTGTCAAATAAATAAACTCTTTAAAAAATAATAATAATAAACAAAAAGTTCACTGAATTGCAGGAGTAAAAAAAATAATGTGTGGTAATGGCTTTTTTTTTTTTTTTTTTGGTGGAAATAGCCTTTTGATCAGAGTTTGCTAGAAATGGAAAATTCACCTCATAGTTTCCCTTACATCAGAAGCTCTTTGAGAATTAGTGATCGTGTTTGAATGTTTCCTTGAGGGTGAAATAGCCATTCCCTTATCTTCTCTTAGAAAGACAGAAGTGTGATTTTGTAGTAGAGAACTTTGTTATAAGTGCTTTTAGTTAGACCTGGATAATGCTATTCATGCAAATTCCAGTTGCTCGTAACCCCTGAACTGTGGAACTTGGAATCAGTGATATAAGAAAGAATAATTTTCAGAGTCTCTGGATACTAAAGTACTTTATATTTGATGGCTCCTGGTAGCTAGGACTGAAATAATAGGATGGCACATCTAGAAGTTGCCTCTAGCCTGACACAGCTTCGTGTAGCACCAGGGTCTGCCCCAACCAGCATGGTGCTTGGCAGACCAATATGAAATCAGCACTGTGGTGAATATACTGTTCGATCCAAGGAAAACCTGAACTCCTTGAATGTTTTCACCTTGAGTCCCGTGTCGTTTCTCTATCTTCTCTGGGACTTTGCTGCCTCCTTTCCCATTATACATATTTCTGTCCTTTAGATTTGACCACTCCTTCTTCCTGGTTACTATGTTGACTTTACCCAGACAAAACTACTGCTCTGATTTGAAACATACAGTTCGGATTATCTCCTGTATTGATATTCCTGTCTTGACCTGAGCCAGGGATTCTCCTAGGAGGAGAGACTGACAGTAGTATCTCCTCAACTGTAAAGGTAACATGAGCATTACATATGTGTCATGATTCTTGACTTCTTGCAACTTGGCAATTAAGATTAATTTTTGTATCTGACCTTAGCAGAAGACTAATATCTCCACATTCCTTTTAAAACTAATAATGAAGTACTAAAGAAAGAAAAGGAAGAGGCAATTCTTAAATGTAATACAATTTTCTCTGTCAAACTCATCTACTTAGGACAGATCCAAGAATCAAGGATGAGAAGAAAAAGACTTTTAAACTACATATAGGTGATGTTTGAAAATTCAGACCTTAAAAATGTATCAGGTTCTCTTAGAGTCTCTTTATTTACTATTTTTTCCTCTTAATTGCAAACACCTAAATAATACTATTCTAAATGCTTTATCTGTTTTAAGTTAACTTAATCCTCATAGCAATCCTGTGAGTTATATACTATTATTACCCCCGTTTAACAAGTGAGGAAACTATCTTGGACAGGTTACATCATTGCCCATAGTTACACGGCTGGTTTTGTCAGAGCTGGGATTCAAGTTCAAGTGTATAATCACTTTTTATATTGAATTATCTAACTGAAAATTCCAAGAAGACTGGTTAAGTGGTTTCTCAGACCAAGCCAAGCAGCTTAGAAGTTTCAGATTTGAAAGAAAACATAATGACCTAGGATTCCCAGTTTAACGTATTCCTTTTAATACTCAAGAACACAAATACATATATGTGCAGTGGGGTTCTATTATAATTTTATCGTAGAAAAATAGTTATTATAGCAAAATAATTGAAAAAGTACAGAACTTCAATAATAGAAGAAATAGATAAACTAAGGCACTGCTTTTCAAACTTTAATGTATATATGAATCACATGGAGATCTTATTAAAAGATAAGAGATTTTGATTAAGTTTTTGAGATTTTGATTAAGTCTGGGGGGGGCAAGATTCTACATTTCTAACAAGTACCCAGGCAATACTGATACTGATCCATAGACCCTACTCTGAGTAGCAAGGAATTTGAGTACCTTCATGTGAAGGCTCTGATAAGGATGATAAGGATTATGTTTTTAAAAACTATTCAGTGACTCTTAGTTATAGTTATAATGTAATTAGAAGAAAATTCAAAAATGAAATTTGCACTATTATTCAATTTGATTTAAAAAAGATATAAACTGGGATTATGACAGCCTAGCCTTGGAGGAAACATTTGCTTTCTGCCACTCACATGTCTGTCTTCAATTCTCCCCAAAAACATCTGCTCATTTTTTTTCTCAATAAATAAACTATTTAATGGTTTAGTGGGGGCTTCAGTCAGGGCATCTACCAACATGAATAGTAAAGGGCAAATATTTTTAAGAAAAAAGGTATTGAAATAAATACTTGTTTATGCATAATTGTGGTTTGGAGTAAGGAATGCTACTTTTTAATATTTATTGATTTATTACCTTTTAAGCATAACTTCATTGAGAAGCAAAATCTGTGCTTTTTCTGTATTAAATTCTAAAATGTGTGTGTGCGTGTCTGTGTGTGTATATAAAATAAGCACCCTTTATATTGCTCCTACTTTTTTTGTAAGGTATGCCAAGCAGGTTTTTAAAGGGAGACTGGTTTTCCTTTCAACCTTTAAAGTTCAGTAACCTGAATCTAAAAGTAAAGTATCTTTCACTATGGCGCAGGGAAGGAAGTGAAAAGGAGGTAAGATAGGAAAGTCTGATACATTTAAAATCTCATTCTCTTGGAGAGGAGGGTGTTCGGCACAGAAAGAACTCCTAAAATCAGCATAGGGGTGTTCTTGAGGATTTGGCTGAGCACTACACTGTGCATTCAATTTGAAACCCCAAGAAGCTGGCAACTTGTAAGAAATGAAAACTTACCAGTTCTTCATAAGAATGAGCCCTAGAATAAAGGTTCCTCTACCCAATTTCTAAAAGGGCTTAAAACCAAGCCTCAAAGAATCATATTATTCCACAAGTAACTTAACTGTCTGGCAGAAATTTAACACTCTACATAAAGTAATATAGCAACATAAATCTAGCAACATAAAATTCACAGTATATTGTGTTCAATTAAGCATTACTTGATAAACAAAGAAGCAAGAGAAAAATCTCAGAACCAGGAGATGATAAAAATAGACCCTAAAATGGCAGAGATGGTACAATTAGCAGACAAGTACATTGAAGCAGCTATTGTAAATATGGCCCATATAAATAAACATAATGAGAGATGCAATATAAAATATAAAAAAGAAAAAAATTGGAATATCCAGAGGCTTAAAAATGCAGTAATAGTTGGGATGAAGTGCAGATTAGATCTTTGGAAGAGGTCAGTGAACTTAAAAACAGTGAGAATTCATCCATAAGAATAGAGAGAAAAAAGATTGAAAAAGATGAAAGCAACTTAGTGCCCTAAAGGCATAAGTGTAAGTAGAGTTTCAGTATTTTGGGGGGAGGGCAAGAGAGAAAGAAAAAAAATAATGGCTGAAATTTTGCCCAATTTGAAGTAAACTCTCAACCTACAGATCCAAAAAATTAAACAGACTCCAGGCAAGATACATACACCCCAAGGCACATCATAAGAAAATTGCTGAAGATCAGTGATAAAGAAAAAATTTTAAAAGCTGTCAGAGGGAAAAAAATACATTGCATACAAAGGAAAAAATTTAAGAATTTAGACAGCAGACTTATCAGAAACTGTTCAAACCAGAATGCAATTTAATAACATTTTTTAAGTGCTAAAAGATTGTCAACTTAGTATTCCATAGCTAACAAAAATACTTTTGGGCATTAAGGAGGAAAAAACATAAGGAAGAAAGAGGTTTTTAGACAAAAATTGAGACAACTTATAACCAGCAGACTTACATTATAAGAAATATTAAAGGAATTTCTTTAACTAAAAGGAAAATGGTAGCAGATGAAAATTTGGACTACATGAAGAAATATAGAATCATTGAAATGGCTCATATGTGAATAAACATAAGAATTTTTTCTTTGTATTTGTTTTTTTTAAAGGTAACCCTTTGAAGCAAAAAATAATAAGTGTCTGTCTAGAGGAGTTATAACATGTAAAAGTAAAATGTGTGACAACAATAGCTCAAAGAATTGGATGGGGAAAGGAAGCATATTGTTGTAAGAGTCTTAGACACGAATGTATAATGTGTTTTGAAGGTAGAGAGCATCCACTAAAAAGATTGGAAAAACAGAATTTTAACTAATAAGAAACCATTGGTGGATATGAAATGAACTCCTAAAGAAAAAAAATCCAAAAGAAGATAGGAAAAAAGGGAAAAAGGAACAAAGAACAGAAGGGACAAATAGAAAACTTGCAACAAGATGGTAGAATTACATGCAATCATATCAGTAGTCACATTAAAGTAAATGATGTACTCTAATTAGAAGGCACAGATTGTCAGATTGAATAAAAAAGTAAGAGTAAACTCTGTGTTGTTGTGAAGAAGCTCTTGAAGTAGATTAGAAAAAGTCTGGGAAAATATATACAATGTAAGTTGTGTGTAAAAGAAAACTGGAATGGCTATATTAATATCAAAGTGGGATTCAGAACAAGTGATGTTAATAAGGTAAAAAAGGACGTTCATTATGATAAATGGATCAATTCTTCAAGAAGAAATAATAACTTTAAATGCAGCCAATATGCTACATTGTCAAAATATATGAAACAGAAACCAATAGAGCTGAAAGAATACTTTAAGAAATCTATTATAATTGAATATTTCAACATTGATAAAAGTAATTGATGGGACAAGTACAAAGAATATCAGAAAGGATACAGATGTGTGTATAACAATGTTGTAATTTGATTGTAATTTGATTGGTATTTATAAAACATTTCACTCAAGAATAGCAGAGTATATATTCTTTTCAAGTGCATGTGGAACATTCATCAACATAGACCACCATATGCTAATATATAAAACAAGTCTCATTAACTTAAAAATTATGGAAGTTATGCATAGTATGTCCTCTGACCCAACAATTTAGAAATAAAAATCTGAAAAATCCTCAATATTTCTAATTACAGCAAATGCTTCTAACACACTGGTAAAAACAGAACAAAACAGGGAAATTAAAAGTTGTCTTGAGAGGAGGAGGCATGATGGCAGAGGTGTAGGAGGCTGAGATAGCATCGGATCTCAGAAGTTCAGCTAGATAGGTATCAAACCATTCTAAAAGCGGGCAAATTCGACAGGAGAGAAAAGAGAGGAAGAACAGCAACACTAGGAGCAGAAAATTGACCACTTCCCAAAAAGTAGGACATGTGGAAAAAGTGAATCCAAAGCCATGGAAGTGAGACCCTGGGGGAGGGGCTGGCTCCCAGCAGCTACAGAGCTGTGGAACACAAAATTGGAATTTTTAGTCTGCTCCGCTGAGGGACATCACTCCAGAGGCTAAGCAGGGGGTTTAGCCCTTGTGGGAACAGTGAGGTTTCAGGACCCGTGGTGTCACAGAGGGACCATGGGTGCCCGAGTGTGGCAGAGCTCCCACGTATTGGGGCGGAGAAGCCAGAGACAGAGAAAGAGCAGCTCAGTGCCCTATCAGCTTAGCCTTACCTTAGACTATAATCTGAGACACAATTGGACTACTGCTATTCAAGCAGGGACCCCACAAGAGGCAGCTCTGGAGACACCCCCTCCTTCCTTCTCTGGGAGGGTGGTGTCGGAGTGCGCAGCAGCAATCTGCTGGGTTCGGAGACACCAGACCGGGCCTTCTCCGCCATAGGTAGAGGTGCTCCACCACGGGCTAGCTGAGCACAGAGCACAGGCTGTAGACAAAGGAGACGGGAGTGATTGACCGCTTTCCTCTGAGGGCGTGCTGAGAAGTGGGGTGCCCAGCACTGGGCTCCTCTCAGCTGGAGACTGGGAGGTCGCCATTTTCATTCCCAGCCTCCAGGGCGGTATGGAAAGCGCTCAGGGAACAAAGACTCCCGAGAGCAAACCTGAGCAAAGTGCTT
>JAQQSY010000070.1:0-23994 GCA_028646535.1 Procyon lotor
AGAGTATGCCCTCCTTCTGGTGATGTCCTATGACCGCTATGCTGCCATCTGCTGTCCTCTGCACTATGAGGTCATCATGAATAGAGGTGCCTGTGTGAAGATGGTGACAGCATCATGGCTCAGCGGGTGTGTCTATGGATCCATTCATGTTGCAGGCACATTCTCTGTTCATTTCTGTGGGCCAAACATCGTGCATCAATTTTTCTGTGACATTCCATCATTGCTTACACTTGCTTGTTCTGGGGAGGAAATTCTAGAGTATGTGTTTTTTATTGTTAGTTTTTGCTTTGATTCTGTATGTTTCATTTTCATGTTGGCTTCTTATGTTTATATTGTGTCCACTGTGCTAAGAATTCCTTCTCGACAAGGCAGGTTTAAAACTTTCTCTACCTGCATGCCTCATCTAACTGTGGTAGCCTTGTTCCTCTCGTCCGTATATATTGCATGTTTAGGTTCAAACTCAAAATCCCGGTCATCACTGAACTTCTTTATGACTGCACTATATTCCCTGTTATCTCCCAGCCTGAATCCTCTCATTTACAGCCTGAGAAATAGGGACATGAAAGTGGCCCTTGGAAAACTTTTTGGTGAAAAGGTGACAACGTATATATAAATCTTCAGGATATCAATGATTCTGATATCCAATAATGTGTATCAAATTATTGGTTTATACAATTAAGTTGATAATTACAAAAATATTTTAAAATAAAATTACAAATAATTTCAAATTATTTGCTTTATAAATTTGTTGTCAAGTTATTAGATACTTATTGGACCATTGGTGCTGCAACATAGGATGCTATATTTATAGGGTCGATGGACCTGAATGTCAGTTCCGTGTCTTGGCACTTTCTAAATCAATGGAAATGTTTCAATAATTATCTTCACATCATTAGGCCACTACTATAATAAAATATTGTTTTTCATTTCAAATACATCCTCATCAGCACTGGTTTAATTCTCCCTAGGAAAGATCTCATAATAGTTTCAATTTTACATGTTTTTTTTTATAATTGCAGATCATTTTTTTAAATTTACTCTTGCAATAGTTATTGAAATGAGTAATTGCTATAAACGTTGGGGTACATATGGCCCTTCTTTTCTGTATCTGCTTCTTTGGAACAAATACCCAGTAGTAAGATGGCGGGGTCATAGGGTAGCTGTATTTTTAATTTATTGAGGAATCTGCACACTGTTTTCCAAAGTGGCTACACCAGCTTGCAATCCCACCAACAGTGTAAGAGGGTGGCCCCTTTTCTACACCCTCTCCAACATTTGTTGTTTACTGTCCTTTGATTTTGGCCATTCTAACTGGTGTAAGGTGGTATCTCAGTGTGGTTTTGATTCGAATCTCCCTGATGGCTTAATATGATTCAGAACATTTTTTTCATGTGTCTGTTAACCATTTGCATGTCCTCTTTGGAGTAGTGTCTGGTCATGTCTTCTGCCCATTTTTTGACATGATTATCTGTTTTTTTGAGTCTTGAGTTTGCAGAATTTGTTATAGATCTTAGATATCAGACCTTTGTAGTGTCATTTGCAAATATCTTCTCCCGTTCTATGGGTTTCCTGTTTGTTTGTTTGCCTGTTTCCTTTGCTGTGCTGAAGGTTTTTATATTGATGACGTCCCAAAAGTTCATATTTGCTTTTGTTTCTTTTGCTTTTGGAGATCTGTCTTGAAAGAAGTTGTGTCCGATGTCAAAATAGGTTACTGCTTATGTTCTCCTTTAGGATTTCCTAATTTCAAGCTTTGCTACAAAGCTGTGACCACCAAAACAGCATTGTACTGGCACAAAAACAGACACATAAGCCAGTGGAACAGACTAGAGAGCCTAGATTTGGACCCACAGCTCTATGGTCAAATAATATTAGGCAAAGCAGGAAAATTATCCATGTCTCTTCAATAAAGTATGCTGGGAAATTTGGACAGCTATATATAGAAGAATGAGCAAGAAACTGAAGGTTTTGGAGGGGAGGTTGTGGAGGGTGGGGAGAGCCTCGTGTTGGGTATTGAGGAGGGCATGTAATGCATGGAGCACTGGGTGTGGTGCATGAGCAATTAATATTGTAACACTGAAAAAATAAAATAAACATATTTGGGAAAAATAAAATAAATTAGCAAAACTTAACAGAAAAAAAAAAAGAAGAATGGAACTTGACCGATCACTTACACCATACACAAAGATAAATTCTAAACAGATAAAAGACCTCAACATGAGGAAGGAATCTATCAATAGTTTTAGAAGCTCATTTTAATTGATTTCTAAATAATTCATCCCACTATATTTGACTTGTACATATTCTAATTATTACAATCTTTAGAATATTTAATAGACACAGTATATTTTAACAGCTGCTTTGGAAATCAAATAGTAACATTTTTAATAGTAATGAGATTCATTTACAAAGGAGACTAATTTTACTATGAAATCAAAACAGAAAAAAAGTTATTCTCACATATTCAGGAACAGAATTACTAAGAGAATGCACCATGTTTTATCCCTACACTTACTATTTGTAAATTTTATTTCACAAAAATTGTTGTAAAAATTTAATTATTGTACCAAGAAACTGAAAGTAAATTTTAATATTTTTTCTAAATTTTATTTTATTTTTACTTTTTTTAAAGATTTTATTTATTTATTTGACAGAGAGAGAAATCACAAGTAGGCAGAGAGACAGGCAGAGAGAGGGGGAAGTAGGCACTCCGCTGAGCGGAGAGCCCGATGTGGGGCTCGATCCCAGGACCCTGAGATCATGACCTGAGCTGAAGGCAGAGGCTTAACCCACTGAGCCACCCAGGTGCCCCTGTTTTCTAAATTTTAATATGCTTTTTTTAAATTAGTTCTAAATTTATTTTTCTTTATTCTTACATTTATCAATAAATTTCTTTTTTTATTAAATTAAATGTGCTTCTGGTTTAATTCTATGTCTGAATATATTTGCATGGAAATCCAGCTTCTTTTAAGTGATCTTGGTTTTAATTTCATCAATGTTCCCTTCAGTTTTTACTAATATCATCACATTCTTAAAATTCTTGCAGTCTGTATTTTTTCTACCCATCTCATTTCTCTCATTTATTTTCCTCCTCTCTTAAAAATTTTTGTTTCCCAGATTTCAATTCAATTATAGCATAATTTCTCTATCATTTGAGTGTTTATTTCTCTTTCCGCTCACTAGTCCACAACCCTAATTCTTCTTTAGTTTTCAGTTTTCTTTTATTTTAAAATATTTTATTTAATTATTTGACCAATTGAAGATAGATCACAAGTAGGCAGAGGCAGAGAGAGAGGGAGAAGCAGGCTCCCTGCTGGGCAGAGAGCCTGATGTGGGCCTTCATCCCAGGACCCTGAGACATGACCTGAGTCAAAGACAGAGGCTTTAATCCACTGAGCCGCCCAGATGCCCCAATTTTCATGTTTCTGAAAAATTGAAAGTGATGTGATTCTAGTTTGCTCTAGTTTTGGAACTGTAATCTTGGTGATGATGATGATGATGATGATGATGATGATATGCCTAAATATAGGTCAGAGCTTCAAGTTATTTGGCCCATTATTTACTGTATCTCTGAACAGAAAATCTACAAGGGAACTACTATTGATTTTTATATGAATAACTGGAATCAATAAATGTTAAGAAATGAATCCTAAGTCTATTAGCCAATAATTAGTACTATTGTCATTGAATCTTAACACGTATGTTATTTTGTGTTAACTAAAGACATATATGGATCCATATATGTTTCACACCATCCAACAGTTTTAACAAGCTTTATTTTTTGACATTTATATGTAATTGCAAAACTATTATCTCAGTCCTACAATAAATATCTAACTGTTCACATGTGTTGTCTTTTCATATAAAATAGTATTGTTCTTCATTGACTAATGGATGGAAAAGAAGACTGTGGTTAATACATATACTGACATACTATTTAAAGATAAAATTAAGAAAACATTTGCATATGCAAAAAGTTAGGCACAGAAATTGAATAACCATATGATGCAGGAATTGCACTGCAAGGTAGTTACTCATAGAATTCATAATAGGGGGCGCCTGGGTGGCACAGTGGGTTTAAAGCCTCTGCCTTCAGCTCAGGTCATGATCTCAGGGTCAGGGGATCAAGCCCCACGTTGGGCTCTCTGCTCAGCGGGGAGCCTGTTTCTCCTTCTCTCTCTGCCTGCCTCTTAGCCTACTTATGATCTCTCTCTCTCTGTGTCAAATAAATAAATATAATCAAAAAAATTCATATATAGTAATTAAAAGGGATAAATGAACCATGATGTTTATAACCACATTATGAACAATAGTCAAATTAGAGAAAAAGTTGTGTTTCCACAACAGTCCATTGAGTGAGAAATGGATATAGAAAATGTGAGATACATATATGCATCTATATATGATTGAAACCTTGTTATTTTAATTTTAAATATTTATTTATTTATTTATTTATTTATTTATTTATTTGACAGAAAGAGAGAGAGTGAGTACATAACCAGCTTGGTGGGAAGCAGTCTGCTAACTACAGAGAGCAAACTGAGGGTTACCAGAGGGGAGCTAATTGGGGATGGATTATGTAGGTGAATGCTATTAAGAAGGGCACCTGTTCTTATGAGGACTAAATAATATATTGAAGTGTTGAACCACTTTATTGTACACCAGAGACTATTATTACACTGTATGTTAGTTAACTGAACAAGATTTTATTTTATTTTATTTATTTATTTTTCTGAACAAGGTTTTAAAATGTACATGGCCCCGTATGTTTATTGCAGAATAATTTATAATATCCGTCTTTGGACACAGCCCAAATATTCACTAATAAATGGAAAAATGTGGTATATGGAATATTCTAATCCCTAAAAATCCCTAAAAATTGTCTGTGATCGTGGCTCTCTGCTCTTCCTTGTTTGACAGACAATCACATTTTCTGGTGACACCTGTTTCTCCGAGACACAATGGTGAAGGTCAAAGTGAATGGATTTGGCTGTATTTGGCACCTGGTCACCAGGGCTGCTTTTAACTCTGGCAAAGTGGATATTGTCGCCATCAGTGACTCTTTCATTGACCTCAACTACATGGTCTACATGTTCCAGTATAGTTCTACGCATGGCAAATTTTATGGAACCATCAAGGCTGAGAGCAGGAAGCTTGTCATCAATGGAAAGTTCATCCCCATCTTCAGGGAGTGAGCTCCCGCCAACATAAAATGGGATGTTGCTGGTGCTAAGTATATTGTGGAGTCCTCTGGAGTCTTCACCACCATGGAGAAGGCTAGGGTTCACTTGAAGACAGGGCCAAGTGGGTCATCATCTCTGCTCTTTCTTCTGATGCCCCCATGTTCATGATTGGTGTGAATCATGAGAAATATAACAACTCCCTCAAGATTGTCAGCAATGCCTTCTGCACCACCAACTGCTTGGGCCCTCCGGCCAGCAACATCCATGACAACTTTGGCATCATGGAGGGACTCATGACTACCATCTATGCCATCACTGCCACCCAAAAGACCATGGATAGTCCCTCTGGGAAGCTGTGGCATGACGGCTGAGTGCTACCCAGAGCATCATCCCTGCTTCCACTGGCATGGCCATGACTGTAGGCAAGGGCATCCCTGAGCTGAACAGGAAGCTCCCTGGCATGACTTTCCAGGTCCCCATCCCCAACATGTCTGATGTGGATCTGACCTGCCACCTGGAGAAAGATGTCAAATATGATGGCATCTAAAAGGTGGTGAAGCAGGCACCAAAGGGCCCCCTCAAGGGCATCCTGGGGTACACGGAGGACCAGATTGTTTCTGTGACTTAAACAGTGACACTCACTCTTCCACCTTTGATATCAGGGATGGCATTGCTCTCAATGACCACTTGGTCAAGCCCATTTCCAATTATGACAATGAAACTGGCTATAGCAACAGGGTGGTGGACGTTATGGTCCACATGACCTCCAAGGAGTAAGAGCCACCAGGACCACAAGCCGCAATGAACAATTAATCTTGTAACACTGAAAAAAATGAAATAAAATTATCTGGGGAAAAATAAAATAAAAAGTAAAATAAAAATATATAACAATAATAAATAAATAAATAGCCAAACAACATGCCTATATATACAGAAAACAAACTGATGGTTTCCAGACAGGAGGCAGGTGGGGGGATGGGAGAACATGGTAAAGAAATTTGGAAGATTCAGGCTTCCAGTTAGGTAATAAATCATGGGGGTAAGATGTACAACATAAGGCATGTAGTCAGTGGTATCATAATCATGTTGTTTGGTGATATATGATAGCTACACATGTGGGGAGCAATGCATAAAGTATAGACTTGTCAACTAGTGGACCACAAAGATATGAGACGACCTTCACTAATGTTGCTTCTGTGCTAAAGGTCAGGTCATAGTTGTAATTTCTTCTGAGAGTGTGTGTTTTCCCGATAAAGGAAATAGATGAATAGAAACTGCAAAAAAAGAGGCATATACTTTTGATCAGAGAAAAATTAGTACAAAGTCTTGTACTATAATTATACAAATATGTAAAATTTAGTAAAGGAGTATTTTGGAAGTGCTATTTTGTTACCTCATAGTAAAAATAGATACTTTTCAAATTTTTCTATTAATTCTAAATTAAAACATTTTAATAAAACTCTAAGATTTTATTAGCAGCTCCATGTGATCCTAAAATTGCTTATAAACAGCCTCTGAATTTGAAAAGAGATAGTCAAGTGAATAATCACAATTATACAAATCACATTTAATTGTATTGTTAAAATTTAGAATCTAATTGACAGAGATTTACCAATCAGTAGCAAAGAAATATTTATTTGATAAATTCTGCCGAATAATTTGATTAACATGTTCCAACCATGCAAAGAATTAATCTCTCTCAAATGCAACCATGACTGAATAGTTTAAAAAAAACTGAAAAAGGGGCGCCTGGGTGGCTCAGTCGTTAAGCGTCTGCCTTCGGCTCAGGTCAGATCCCAGGGGCCTGGGATCGAGCCCCAGGTCTGGCTCTCTGCTCTGCAGGAAACCTGCTTCTCCTGCTACCATTCCCTCTGCTTGTGTTCCCTCTCTCGCTGTGTTTCTCTCTGTCAAATAATTAAAACCTTTAAAAAAAATTAAAACAAAAAACTGAAACAAAGTAAAATTAATATAGATTGATAAGGCAGCATACGTAATATATATATCTCACAGAAATAAAAATCTCTCTTTTTTAAAAATTTCCAGTTTTATCTTTTCTGTTTGCCTGCCTTCATGGCTCTTTAGACTAAGAAATATAAATTTTTAAATTTTTATTTATTTACTTATTTTTCAGATTATTTATTTACTTATTTGACAGAGAGAAAGAAATCACAAGCAGGCAGAGAGGCATGCAGAGACAGAGGGGAAGCAGGTTTCCTGCCAAGTAGGGAGCCTGATGGGGGGCTAGATCCCAAGACATTGAGATCATGACCTGAGCCAAAGGCAGACGCTTCACGACTGAGCTACCCAGGCGCCCCTATTATTTCTCTTTATACTTTATCCTCTAGGTCTCCAGCAAGAAAATATTATTCTTTTCTTTCTTTACAAAACTCTATACTGAACTTTATACCTAGAGAATTCTGAAAAAAAAAAAAAAAGAAAGGAAGAAGGAAAGAAAGAATGAAAGAAAGAAAGAAAGAAAGAAAGAAAGAAGGAAGGAAGGAAGGAAGGAAGGAAGGAAGGAAGGAAGGAAGGAAGGAAGGAAGGAAGGAAGGAGGAAGGAAGGAAGAAAGAAAGAAAGGAAGAAAAAAGAAAGAAGAAAGAAAGAGAGAGAGAGAGAGAGAGAGAGAGAGAGAGAGAAAGAAAGAAAGAAAGAAAGAAAGAAAGAAAGAAAGAAAGAAAATAAATTATTGACAGACAAAATACGTACATAAAATCATGTTATTTTAAACAAAGCAACTAGAACTTCTTGTTATGTCAGAAATTATTTGAAATAAAATTTGAATATATTGTAGCAGTGAAGACCATCAAATGGAACCAGAAAGCAAAAACAGTCTTGTTCATGAGTTTATTTGTATCCTCAGAAATTACAAAGTTGATTCCCAACTACCAAAACATCAGAATGTGACTGTATTTGGATGTAGGGCTTTCAGGAATAATTGACTGAAAATGGGGACATGTGGGTCACCTATTCTTATCTTATTGTTTTTCTTATAAGAATATAATACAAAGCTGTAATAGGGTGCCTGGGTGGCTCCGTGGGTTAAAGCCTCTGCCTTCAGCTCAAGTCATGATCTCAGGGTCCTGGGATCAAGCCCCACATCTAGCTCTCTGCTCAGTGGGGAGCCTGCTTCCCCTTCTCTCTGTCTGCCTCTCTGCCTCCTTATGATCACTCTCTTTCTCTCTCATCTCTCTCTGTCTCTCTGTCAAATAAATAAATAAATAAAAATCTTAAAAAAAAAGAACAGGACATACAGAGTGTCATAATGGACACTTGTGCACACAGGGATGGAATGGTCATTGGAAGAGACAGCAAGAGGGAACCCATAGAAAACAAAAGAGATATAACTCAGAAGGAACAACCATACCTACAATGACACCTTGAAATTTTAACCTCCAGAATTGTGTGAAAATAATTTCTGTCATTTAAATCATAAGTCTGTGGTATTTTTTTAGGGAACCACTGGCAAACTAACACAGATTTGGATCATAAAGGACGGTATTTAGTGATGAATATAACAAAATATGTGAATGAATTGTGTCCTGAAACTGTAAGTATTACTAATAGAATTTTTAAAATACTTTCAAAAATGAAGAAATATATCAATCCATCACCACCGTACTCAATATTGTTAGGATAACAATATTCTATACATAAATCTAGAATACATTTCAATCTAAATTCTTCCATGTCATTCTGAAATTGCTAAAATGATTCAAAAGTTACTATGATGGTGGTTTATGTGTGAAATATCTTGCGGTTTTACTAAAAGCCATTATGATATCAGAAAATGATGAGGTAAGAATAAAGATAAAATCCAAACAAACCTATCATGAATGTGGTGATGTTAAGAGATTGCTAGATGATAGAAACCAGATACAGGAAACATGGAGATAGTGTCATCCAGGATATTGGAGGAGGCAATAATTTAGACCAAAACATTACACAGAAGAGTAAAAAAATAATCTATATTTTCTAGAGGATAAGGAGAACATTACAGGGTGAGGCTCCGGAAATAGATTACATTTTTCCCATCAATAAATAAGACCGTGCTGACTTTCTTCATGATTCTGGCCCCAAGAGGGGCCACAACTCTTACATGCTAATTAGGATGTTACTGAAATTATTTGAAATTTGGTAAAGATGTCAGGAATTTTTAATTTGGGGGGATTTACTACATTGATATTTCTGTTCATTAGTGAGAACCTGAAGGAAAGTTATCTTGCTGTAATCTGGCCTAAATCCAGGAAGAGAGCAAAGGAAAAATCAAGAGGACCATTAGTGGCTCAAGGACATAAAAACACATGTGTATTTCTTAGTGTTTCTCTCATTGCAACTGAACTGAAATTATGAGACTCAATTTAAAGATTAGTGAACGCAAACCTAAATTTAAGTTGTTACATGCCTTAGAAACAAATGAATGTCTTATAATTTAATGATCACATCCATATAATAAATTACTAAAGAGATGCTCCATAGCTTAATGAGATCCAGTGAGATCTCATTCTTTATCTCACTGAGGAAAGGGCAGCAGCATTAGCTCTCAGATCAGAAATGGGAGTTGAGGGTAGGATCGCAAAGGCCTTAGAATCTGAGAAATGAAATTTAAGCATATCTTGGGGTACCTGGGTGGCTCAGTGGGTTATGTGTCTGCCATCAGCTCAGGTCATGATCCCAGGGTCTTGGGATAGAACCCAAGGCAAACTGCCTGCTCAGTGGAGAGTCTGCTTCTCCCTTAGCTTCTCCCCTGGCTGGTGTCCTCTCTCGAATAAATAAACACAATCTTAAAAATAATGTAGTCACATCTTAAAGTCTGACTCCTGGGAGAATCCCATATACTTTAATAAGGCCCATTTGAAAATATGTAAAGAGCATTTCCCTTTATTGAAGAAAAGATTGCCAGTAGCATAAGACATCAAGGGCAGTTTTTCTTTTCAGAACTTGGAGGCTGAAAAAGGAAAACATACTGGTGTGTAGAGGTCAAAGAAATGCAAGCAAATCATTGTGAGTTAATGGAAATTAGGAGTATATGAAACAAGAATCTGGAGGCACATGGGGAAATTATATGCAGTTTTCTGGCTCTTAGAACTTGAAAATGAGAATTCATTTTTAAAAAATACATTGTGAAGATAACAGAAATATCAAGTTATTAACTATTTTTATTTGCTTCTGTAATATAATTACTTAGAAATTAAAGAGGATTAATGTTTTCAGTCTTCTTTTATGAATGCTACTCTTATAAAGTTTTATATTCATAATATTTTATATTATATTCTTTTCAAGTTTCTATTCAAATCCCAGTTAGTGTATGTATATGAATGCATACAGTAACATTTTGTTGTATGTGTATATACATAGAAAACAAATGAGCAAAGAAGAAGACGGAGAGTTTTTTTTTTAATTTTTATTAACATATAATGTATTATTTGCCCCAGGGTACATGTCTGTGAATCGTCAGGCTTACACATTTCACAGCACTTACCATAGCATATACCCTCCCCAATGTCCACAACCCAGCCACCCTGTTCCTACCCCCTGACCCCCCACCTCCCAGCCACCCTTAGTTCCTTTCATGAGTCTAGGAGTCTCTTATGGTTTGTCTCCCTCCCATCCCTTCCTGTTTCATTTCTCTCCCCTATCCCCCCAAACCCCTGCCTTGCTTCTGAAATTTTTCATATCATGTGATAATTGACTTTCTCTGACTGACTTATTTCGCTTAGCATAATACCCTCCAGTTCCATCCACTTCATTGCAAATGGCCAGATATACTATAGAGAATAAATACAAGGTTACCAGAGGGTTGGTGTTTGGGAGAATGGATTAAAGAATGGATTAAATAGGTGATGGGTTTTAATGATTGTACTTGTGATAAGCACTTAATTTCTTAGGAAGTGTTGAATTACTATGTTGCAAACTTGAAACTAATATTACCTTGTATGTTATAGATATATACATATATGTATATATATGGTGTATATATATATGATGTATATATGTATATATATGTCTCAAGCATACATTTATATATGTGTATGTGTATACATACATAAAGCATGTGTGTGTATATATATATTTAAAACATAAAGCATATATAGTCAACGTATATATATGTTAACATCTCTAGTATTACTTGTTTTTTGGTATTAATTAAATACTTCTTAGTGTTGTATGCTAAAAATTTGTCTTATACTTTTTTCTTTTTTTAAATTTAAAATCAATTTGTCAAGATATAGTACATCATTAGTTTTTGATAAAATGTTCAGTGATTCATTAGTTGAGTATAAATATTGTACTTTTCTTTGGAATGTAGTACTATACAATTGAAAGCCAATTGATTAAAATTACGAGAGTAGATCTCTAGGTTTTTTAAGATTTATTTTTAATTTAATTTTATTTTTTCAGTGTTCCAAGATTCATTGTTTATGCACCACACACAGTGCACCATGCAATATGTACCCTATTTTTATTTACTTATTTTTCTGTAAAATGTTTATTTTATTTTTTCAGTGTTACAAGATTTATTGCTCATGCAATACACCCAGTGCTCCATGCAATACGTGCCCTCCTCAATACCCACAACCAGGCTCACCCAGCCCCCCACCTCCACCCTTCCTAAACCCTCAGTTTGTTGCTCAGGGTCCACAGCCTCTCATGGGTCATTGCCCCCTTTGATTTCCCACCATTCAACTTTCCCTTCCTTCTCACAATGCCCTCCATGTTTTCTTTATGCTCAGCATGTAAGCGAGACCATAAGGTAAATGGCTCTCTTTGCTTGACTTATTTCACTTGGCATAATCTCTTCTAGTCCCATCCATGTTGATACAAAAGTTGGATACTCGTCCTTTCTAATGGAGGCATAATATTCCATTGTATATATGGGCCATATCTTCTTTATCCATTCATTTGTTGAAGGGCGTCTTGGTTCTCTCCAAAGTTTGGCAATTGTGACCATTGCTGCTATGAACATTGGGGTACATGTGACCTTCTTTGTAATGCATCTGCTTCTTTGGGGTAAATGCCCAGTAGTGCGATGGCAGGGTCATAGGATAGCTCTATTTTCAAATTCTTGAGCAATCTCCAACTGTTTTCCAAAGTGGCTGCACCAGCTTGCAATCCCACCAACAGTGTAAGAGGGTGACCCTTTCTCCACACCTTCTCCAACATTTGTTGTTTACTGTCCTGTTGATTTTGGCCATTCTAACTGGTTTAAGGTGGTATCTCACGGTGGTTTTGATTTGAACCTCCTTAATGGCTAAAGATGATGAACATTTTTTCATGTGTCTGTTAGCCATTTGTATGTCTTCTTTGGAGAAATGTCTGTTCATGTCTTCTGCCCATTTTTTAATGTGATTATTGGTTTTGTGGGTGTTGAGTTTGAGGAGTTCTTTATAGATCTTAGATATCAGACCTTTGTCTGTAGTGTGATTTGTGAATATCATCTCCCATTCTGTGGGTTGCCTGTTCGTTTTGTGATTGTTTGCTTAGCTGTGCAGAAGCATTTTATCTTGATGAAGTTCCAAAAGTTCAATTTCGCTTTTGCTTCCTTTGCCTTTGGAGACATGTCCTGAAAGAGAATGCTGTGGTTGATGACGACGAGGTTACTGCCTATGATTTCCTCTAGGATTTTGATAGACTCCTGCCTCACATTGAGGTCTTTTATCAATTTCACGTTTATCTTCGTGTATGGTGTAAGAGAATGGGCAATTTTCATTCTTCTACATAGACCTGTCCTACATTCCTAGTACCATTTATTTTTTTTAATTTTATTTATTTATTTTTTTCAGTGTTACAAGATTCATTGTTTTGCTCTACACCCAGTGCTCCATGCAGTACATGCCCTCCTCAATACCCACTACCAGGTTCGCCCAACCTCCACCCCCCGCCCCTCCAAAAACCTCAGTTTGTTGCTCATAGTCCACAGTCTCTCAAGGTTCATCTCCCCCTCTGGTTTCCCCCCCGTTCACTCTTCCCTTCCTTCTCACAATGCCTTCCATGTTTTTCTTTACGCTCAGCACGTAAGTGGGACCATAAGGTAATTGGTACTCTCTACTTGATCTAACACCATTTATTGATGAGACTGTCTGTTTTCCGCTGGATATTTTTTCCTGTTTGGTCAAAGATTATTTGACCATAGAGTTGCGGGTCCATATCTGGGCTCTCTATTCTGTTCCACTGGTCTATGTGTCTGTTTTTGTGCCAGAACCATGCTGTCTTGGTGATCATCATTTTGTAGTAAAGCTTGAAATCAGGCAATGTGATGCCCCCAGCTTGGTTTTTCTTTTTCAGCATTTGCTTAGCAATTCGGGGTCTTTTTTGGTTCCATACAAATTTTAGGATTGTTTGTCTGAGGCCTTTGAAAAATCCAGTGGAATTCTCATCGGGATGGCATTGAAGGTCTAGATTGCTCTGGGAAGTATAGACATTTTCACAATGTTTATTCTTCCGATCCAGGAACATGGAATGCTTTTCCAACTTTTTGTGTCTTCTTTAATTCCTTTCATGGACGTTCTGTAGTTCTTCAAGTACAGATCCTTTACCTATTTGGTTAGGTTTATTCTCAGGTATCTTATGTTTTTTGATACTATTGTAAATGGAATAGATTCCCTAACTTATCTTTCCACAGTTTCATTGTTAGTGTATAGGAAAGCAACTGATTTCTGTGCATTGATTATGTATCTTGCCACATTACTGGATTGCTTTATGAGTTCTAGGTTTGGGGGTGGAGTCTTTTGGGTTTTCCGTGTAAAGTAGCATGTTGTCTGTGAAGAGAGAGTCTGATTTCTTCATTTCCAATTTGGATAACTTTTATTTCTTTTTGTTTTCTGATTGCTGTCTCTAGGACTTCTAGCACTATGTTGAACAAGAATGGTTAGAGTGGGCATCCTTGTCGTATTCCTGATCCCAGAGGGAAGGCTGTCAGCTTTTCCCCATTGAGAATGATATTTGCTGTGGGTTTTTCATAGATAGACTTGATGATGTTGAGGAACATTCCTTCTATCGCTATATTTGTAGAGTTTTAATGAGGAACAGATGCTGAATTTTGTCAAACACTTTTTCTGCATCAATTGAAAGGACCATGTCATTCTTCTCTCTTCTCTTATTGATCTGTTCTATCACATGGATTGATTTGCGAATGTTGAACACCCTTGCATCCCAGGTATAAATCCCATTTGTTCATGATGAATAACCTTTTTAATGTGCTGTTTGATCCTATTAGCTAGGATCTTGTTAAGAATCTTGGCATCCATATTCATCAGGGATATTGGTCTGAAATTCTCCTTTTTGGTAGGGTCTTTGCCTCATTTGGTGATCAGGGTAATGCTGGCTTCATAAAAAGTGTTTGGCAGTTTGCCTTCTGTTTCTGTTTTTGAAACAGTTTCAGGAGTATAAGTATTATTTCGCCCTTGAAAGTTTGGTAGAATTCCCCAGGGAATCCGTCTGGTCCTGGACTCTTGTTTTTTGGGAGGTTTTTGATCACTGCTTCAATCTCATTACTAGATATTGGTCTATTCAGGTGGTCAATTTCTTCCCGTTTCAGTCTTGGAAGATTATGGGTTTCCAGGAATGCATCCATTTTTTCTAGGTCGTTTAACTTATTGGCATATAGTTGTTCATAACAATTTCTGATGATTGTTTCTATTTCCTTTGGATTAGTCGTGATCTCTCCCCTTTCATTCATAATTTTGTTAATTTGGGTCCTCTCTCTTTTCTTTCAGATGACTTTGGCCAGTGGCTTATCAATCTTATTGATTCTTTCAAAGAACCAACTTCTGGATTCGTTGATGTGTTCTATTGTTTCTCTAGTTTCCAACTCGTTGATCTACTGCTCTGATCTTGATTATTTCCCTTCTTGTGCGTGAGGTTGGCTTCCTTTCTTGTTTTCCATTTCTTTGAGGTGTAAGGAGAGTTGGTGCATTCAATATTTTTCAATTTTTTTGAGTGAGGCTTGGATGGCTATACATTTCCTCCTTAGGACTGCCTTTGCCGTGTCCAATAGGTTTTGCATCATGTGTCTTCATTCTCATTGTTCTCCATGAATTGTTTAAGCTCATCTTTGATTTCCTCATTGATCTCAGTATTCTTGAGGAGGTTGGTCTTTATTCTCCAAGTGTTTGAATTCCTTCCAAACTTCTTCTTGTGGTTGAGTTCCAGTTTCAGAGCACTGTGGTCTGAGAAAATATAGGGAATCATCTGATTCTTTTGTTTTTTGTTGAGTCCTGATATGTGGTCCAGTATGTGGTCTATTCTGGAGAAAGTTCCGTGTGCACTTGAGAAAAATGAGTATTCTGTTTTTTTAAGGTGGAATGTTCTGTATATATCTATGATGTCCATCTGGTCCAATGTGTCATTCAAATTTCTTGTTTCTTTATTGATTTTCTGTTTAGATGATCTATCTGTTCCTGCGAGTTGTGTTTTAAGGTCTCCTACTATGATTGTATTCCTATCAATGTGACTCTTTATTTTGATTAACAGTTGGTTTATGTAGTTGCTGCTCCTATATTGGGGGCATAAATGGATACAATTTTTAGATCTTCTTGGAGGATAGACCCTTTCAGAATGATGTAGTGTCCTTCTGTATCTCTGACTACAGACTTTAGCTGAAAATCTAATTTATCTGATAGGAGATTTGCTACCCCAGCTTTCTTTTGTGGCCCATTGGCATGAAAGATGGTTCTCCACCCTTTCACTTTCAGTCTGGATGTATCTTTTGGTTCCAAATGAGTCTCTTGTAGACAGCACATGGGCGGGTCCTGCTGTTTTATCCATTCTGCAACCCTGTGTCGTTTTATGCGAGTGTTTAGGCCATTCACGTTAAGAGTGATTATTGAAAGATAAGTGTTTATTGAAAACATGTTGCCTCTGTAGCCCTTGTTTCTATTGATTGTAAATTTCTGTTCTAAATCACGCATGGGTTCTCTCTACTTTTATAGAACCCCCTCTAATATTTCCTGAAGTGTCAGTTTCTTGGTCACATACTCTTTTAATCCTCGCTGATCTTGGAAGCTCTATATCTCTCCATCCATTTTGAATGTCAGCCTTGCTGGTAAAGTATTCTTGGCTGCATGTTCTTCTCATTTAGTGCTCTGAATATGTCTGCCAGCCCTTTCTGGCTTGCCAGGTTTCTGTGGACAGGTCTGATATTATTCTAATGGGTCTTCCTCCATATGTAAGGGATCTCTTCCCCCTAGCTGCTCTCAGGACCTCTTGTCTAAAATTATAATTTGCAAATTTTACTATGGTGCATCTTGCTGTATTTCTAGACTCATTCATCTTTGCAGCTGTCCTTTCTGCCTCTAGGACACGTACCTTTGTTCCATTTCCCAGACTGGGGAAATTTTCTTTCAGAATTTGGTCAGTTATATCTTCTAGTCTTCTGTCTTTCTCTACCCCCTCTGGGATTCCAATAATCCTGATGTTGGAACGTTTCATGGTGTCATTTATTTCCCTAAGTGTCTTCTCATGACTCCTGAGCAGTTTGCTCCAGCTGTCCTCCTGCCCTTTCTTCTCTATCATTTTATTCTCTCGATCACTAATTCTACCCTTTGTCTCCGTAACTCGATCTGTTAAACTATTTAGATGGGATTGGATCTCACTGATATCACTTCTTACATCAGCTATACTGGTTTTCATTTCTGCCCTTAGAGATTCTATATTGTCATTGATCATAACCATTACCTGGATAATTGTCATCCTGAATTCCCTTTCTGACATGCTGTTAATGTCCATGTCTAATAGTTCTGAGGGAGAGGGCCCAGTCTCTGCGTTCTTCCTCTGTTGGGTGTTCTTCCTCCTAGTCATTTTAATGGGAGGTGGATGAGAGGATGGAGAGGTTGGATATTTCGCCCACATCAAGGCAGGGTTCACTCACAAATCCATATTCTTGGGCCCCATGCTGGTTTTGCCGAATCAGAGACTCAAGGATGATTTCCAGGTATCTTTGTTTTAATAATCCTTCTAGGTGATGCCGATACTCACCAAAATTTGAAAATCACCATTTTCACCTCATTAGTCACAAGGAAGCCACCAGCTCCGTGTCCTGTTGCTATGAGCTTAGGAGGGGGTCCATGAATCTCTGTGATTCTTAGCCTTTGAGATTCTGGTATTGGCTGTTCCCACCCAGCCCCACAATTCAGATTTGTTCATTCCACTGCACTGGAGGAAACTGAGGGCTTAGGAAATGCTTCTGAATGATTCCTGCTACATGTGGTCAGGTGGCATGACATGGTCAGTGTCGTAGACGAATGCTGTGTTCTCTCTCATACCTAGGCTGAGATTCAGGGAAAGCCCTCCACCTCTTGTGAAAATGGACCCTCTCCTAAGCTCATAGCAACAGGACTTGGAGCTGGTAGCTTCCTTGTGATGTGTGTTCATTCTTGTTGGTGTCCATGAATTGTTTAATTTCACCCTTGATTTCCTTGTTGATCCCAGCATTCTTCAGTAGGTTGGTCTTTCAAGTGTTTAAATTCCTCCCACACTTTCTCTTGCGATTGAGTTCCAATTTCAAAGCTTTGTGGTCGGAGTACATGCACGGAATCATCTCTATCTTTTGGTATCAGTTGATACCAAATCAGTTGATTTCTGATTTGTGTGCCATTATATGGTCTATCCTGGAGAAAGTTCCATGTGTGCTCGATAAGAATGAGTGTTCTGTTGTTGTAGGGTGGAATGTTCTCTATATATCTATGAGGTCCATCTGGTCCAATGTATCATTCAAAGATTTGTTTCTTTATTGATGTACTTTTTAGTTGATCTATCTGTTACTGAGAGTGGCATGTTAAGATCCCCTAATATTAGTGTATTAATATCAATATGGCTCTTTACTTTGATTAACAGTTGGCTTATGTAGTTGGATGCTCCTATTTTGGGGGCATAAATGTTTACAATTTTTAGATCTTTTTGGAGGATAGACCTTTTCAGAATGATTTGGTGTCCTTCTGTATCTCTGACTACATTTTATAGGTAAAAAATCTATTTTATCTGATAGGAGAATCACTACCCCATCTTTCTTTTGTGGCCTGTTGGCATGGAAGCTGGTCCTCCATCCGTTCACTTTCAGTCTGGATTTATCTTTTGGTTCCAAATGTGCCCTTGTAGACACCATATGGACGGGTACTGCCGTTTTATCCATTCTGCAATCCTGTGCCATTTTATGGGAGCGTTTAGGGTATTCACGTTGAGAGAGATTATTGAAAGATAGGTGTTATTGACATCATGTTGTCTGTGTTGTCCTTGTTTCTATTGATTGTAAATTTCTGTCCTAAGTCACTCATGGGTTCTTTCTACTTTTATAGAAACCCCTTTAAAATTTCCTGGAGCGCCAGATTGTTAGTCCCATACTCTTTCATTCCTTGCTGGTCTTAGAAGCTCTTTATCTCTCCATCCATTTTGAATGTCAGCCTTGCTGGACAAAGTATTCTTGGCTGTATATTCTTTTCATTTAGTTCTCTGAATACATTATGCCAGCCCTTTCTGGCTTGCCTGGTTTCTGTGGACATATCTGATATTATTGTAATGGGTCTTCCTCCGTATGTAAGGTATCTCTTCTCGCTAGCTGACCTCAGGACTTCTTGTCTAAAATTATAATTTGCCAATCTTATTATGATATGTCTTGCTGATTTTCTAGACTCATTGATCTTGGCAGGTGTCCTTTCTGCCTTTAGAACCTGAACCCTTCCATTCCCCAGACTGGGGAAATTTTCATTCAGAATTTGGTCCGCTATATCTTCTAGTCTTCTGTCTTTCTCTATCCCCTCTGGGATTCCAATAATTCTAACGTTGGAACATTTCATGGTGTCATTTATTTCCCTAAGTGTCTTCTCATTATTCCTGAACAGTTTGCTGCAGCTTTCCTCCTGCCCTTTTTTTCTCTACCATTTTATCCTCTAGATCACTATTTCTATCCTCTGGCTCCCTAACTCTAGGTTGGATTGGATTGGATCTCATTGATAGTGGTCCTTACAACAGCTATACTGCTTCTCATTTCTGTCCTTAAAGATTCTATGTTATCATTAAGTTGTCCTCCATCCTAGCCATTGCCTGGATAATTGTCAGCCTGAATTCTCTTTCTGACATACCCTGTAAGTCCATGTCTAATAGTTCCTAGGGGACGGTTTAGTCTCTGGGTTTTTTTCACTGTTGGGTGTTCCTCCTCTTAGTCATTTTGATGAGAATTGGATGAGAGGATTATTAGTTGGTTATTTCACCCATGATCCAGGCAGGGTGCACTCTGGAAGATTTAGGAGAAATTGGGTTTCACCAGCAAAAAGAAAGAATAAGGATAAAAAATATTGATAGATAGAGAAAAAGAAGAGTTCTCAGTCTGAATGGGCCCCAAAGATAAGATTTATAAGATATGTAGATGAACAGATAACAAAGATATAGACTGACAAATGTAAATGACAAGAAATAAATGAACCTAGTCGGAATGAACTCCAAGAATCAGATTTATATAATACCAGAACAAAAGCAAATATGTAGAAACACTACCAGAAGAATAAGATGGGAGGGTGGGTATAACTCCTCGTGGGCTAGGAACAGTATTTCAGGATTTCCTCGATTTATTGTTGTATTAAATATCTAGTTGTAATATTAAGTAGTTTAAAACAAAAACAAAAACAAAACATACCAAGAAATGTCAAAAGGAGTGAATCCAAAAGAAGAAAATAAGAAATAGAAAAAAAAAACATTAGCATCTATGAAATATACAGGTCTGAAGTTATTATCAGTCACTTAATATATTGATTTAGCCTGGTGTGAGGATTTAAAATTTTACCAGGACCCAGTGGTTATAGTCCTTTTCTGTTTGTTTGTTTGTTTGTTTGTTTTGTTTTGTTTGTTTGTTTGTTTACTGGGGAAGGGTCCTGAAGCTTTGTTTTCCAGTCAGTCTTGCTTGGGTTGAGTCACCCTGCCTCCCATTCAAAGTGCTGAGCTCTGTTGAAACTGGTTTCTCAGTCTTTTGCTCCCTGAAGGTTTTTGGCTTTTTGTAGTTTTTTTCTCTTTTCAGAGATTGAAAGTGAGGAATCTGCCTGTCCATAGCCAGACTTCCGAGTCACAGAAAAGCTTCAGTCTGTGCCCCTATGGGTTGTCCAGAACACACACTCCCCTCTGCAAATCTGCTCCCAGGGCTAACTGTCTCAGGTGGTGCACACTCAGCAGTTCAGTGACTCCAAATTCTCCCTTGCCTCAGGGCTCCAGGTTCTGTGATGTGTGATCACATTCCTGCCAGAGAGTAGTCAGGCCAACTGTGTTCTCTCTTTGGAGCAGGCTGGAAGTGCACAGACCCTGCTGCTGGCCATGAATTTTTTGAAGTTGGGGTGTGCAGTCCAGAGAGCACTGTACATGGAGAAAAGCTGCTGGCTCTGGGAACACAGCAGACTCTCTAAGATGCTTGCAGGAGTGCGTGCACCCTGCCCACAAAATGGTGCAAGGAGTGGAAAGCTGCAGGTTCTGGACCCAAGTCCTGGACCCCACTCCCCACCAGTTTCTGGTCCAGTCAAGTGGTGTCCTTCCTGGTAGCATAGGTCTGGGCTTATGCCCACAACAACCCCCTTCCACTAGTTGCTCCTCAGAGCCTTTTACTCTTTTTAAGTGTTTTTAACTGGATTCAAAGTTATTGCTGCTCCCCAACCACAGGGTGCTTTCCTTTGGGGTATTACTGTCCTTGCACTTCTTCTGGTGGCTCCCTTCCCCTTCTGTTTATCCTCTGATACTGGTTCCAGTGTTCCCACTCTGCTTCACCTGATGTCTTGTGCTCCCGTAGAGACCCAGAAGTGAAAAATCTTGCTCCTCAGGCTGATTTCATGGGTGTTCCCTGTGTTCTGGTAGATATCCAGTTCATTTTTGTAGACAGGTTGCAACAAGAACTCCTATTTCCCTGCCATCTGGCCCCCATCCTCTTTATATTATTCTTAGTAATTATACTTTTTAATTTTTTTTTATTTGACAGAGAGAGAGAAATCACAAGTAGGCAGGGACAGGTAGAGATAGAGGAGGAAGCAGGCTCCCTGCTGAGCAGAGAGCCTGATGCGGGGCTTGATCCCAGGACCCTGAGATCATGACCTGAGCCGAAGCCAGAGGCTTTAACCCACTGAGCCACCCAGGTGCCCCTATTCTTAGTAATTTTTTTTTTTAATTTCAAAGATTTCATGTTTGGAGTGAAATAATTTGACCTTATTTGTTGTATTGTTAGTTGTTTCGCCTCTCCTTTTTTTGTGGTTGCTTGTTCTGTTTTTAAATTAAAGATACTGGTCTGCACAGAATGATTTGTGCAAGACCTAAATTTGGAGAGTGATTTATGTGACTTTTGTGATAATGTATGAAGGAATTGTAGTGTTTGAACAGGAAAAGTAGCAGATGATGCAAAGAAATGTTTAGATATAAGAAATATTTGGAGGGCTCCTGGGTAGCTCAGTGGGTTAAGAATTCTGGCTTCAGTTCATGTCATGGTCTCAGGGTCCTGGGATCAGGCCACACACTGGGCTCTCTTCTCAGCAGCGAAACCTGCTTCACCCTGTCTCTTGGCCTTCCTCTCTGCCTACTTGTAATTTCTCTCTTTCTCTGTCAAATAAATAAATAAATAAATAAAATCTTTTTTAAAAAAGGAAATATTTGGAAAAAAAAAGGAAATATTTGAGTAGGAGTTGATATTACTCTCTAAAAGGCAGCATGTGTGCAGTTATGGAAATTGTGGCCACATAGACAATGACTAGTTTTATTATTATTTTTTCTATCCCTAGGATTTCAGGGGTGGTTGCCTATATTAAGAGAGGTACAAGAGAAAAAAAAAGTGCATAGTGATGTTTTATGGTTGGGTAAATATTTTGACTATTTTATGTTTATGATATATTTGAAATATAAAATATGTTCCACTTTATTATTTAAGACTAGTTGGAAATTCAGAGAAAGTACCAAAAGTGGAGATATAAATTTTAGTGTTTACAACATTCAGATGTTCTTGCAAGCTATTGGAGGGGAGGAATTAGATAAATGAAAAAGATAACACAAAGAAAACCATGATCAGATCCTAGGGTTATAGTGAAAAAGGATAGCTGAGCTAAGTAGAAATTCAACACAGGATAAGAAAAGGTCACTGTGGATCAGAAAGTTAGGAATGTGTAGGTGTCACAGAACCTGGAGGAGATTATATCCCAAGAATGGGGGATGGACAGTTGTGTTGGATGAATAGAATAAAAGACTGACATCCTGTAAGCATAAGTGAAATTTGCAGCTGTGGTGGCCTTTGGACATTAACTGCAACATCAGCTCTTCTCTGACTATCCTGTAGTCAACAACTGGGCTTCATCTGAAATAGCAACATCTCCCTGGATTTCCAGCCTTCTAGTACTCACTACAGATTTTGAACTTTCCGGATAATTTCATGAGCAAATTCCTTAAAAGAAATACATATTTATCTATAGATATCTACCTATAGATATAGGTATAGACTTATCTCCATATATAGATAGATGATGATTGAAAGATAGATGATAGATAATTCAATAGATAGATGATAGACCTATGTATACATTATGTATACACACAGATAAGACACAGATACTTTTGTTCTTTTCTCTTTTTTCTTTTTTCTTTTTTCTTTCTTTCTTTCTTTCTTTCTTTCTTTCTTTCTTTCTTTCTTTCTTTCTTTTTTCTTTCTTTCTTTTTTTTTTAGATTTCAAAACAGAGATCATCCAAGATCTATTACACAAAGGGAAAGACATTGTTTGGGAAGAGTGGGACACTTGGAAATGGATTGTAGATATTATTTAATGTAAAAATCCCTCAGAACAATGTACTGCTTAAAATATAACCCATGAGAAATTATGCTGGGGATGTCTGGCTCACACAGGGCGGAACACCACTTGAGTCATGGAAGCCAAACAGCTGAGAACACTGGGCCTGCTTATGGCAGAACATCACCTACTTCATTTTTCCATTATCTCCCCTTCCCCAGAGAGCAACTGCTCTTAGACAATTCTTTTGTTTGGGCTTGCTCACTATAGGTCAGGTACTACATGCCCAGACATATTTTGCCTTTCTTCTCACCTATCTACAAGGCTCATGGCCAATGTGGAAGCTACTCTGGCTTCTTTGTTGGCTGTTACCTACTTTCCAATAAATATGAGACTGAGGAGTAGTTCAGGGAGACACTCGTTTCTACTGTGGACCCCTGCTCTCTTTCTCTTGAAGCTGACTTTTTTGTGCCTCATTCTTCTCCCATCCACCATTGGGGAGTGGCAATGTAGACTCAAACAAGTCTGATAAATTTGAACCTGAAATGCCTGGAAATTCTTTGATGATGTAAGAAGTCCACTCCTCCCCTCTTATTTGAGAGAATCAACTAACCCACAAAAATATTATTCCTGTAAGACTTTGTTAAAGAATGTGAAATTCTCTTTTTGACATGTTTCCAAACTTATTTTTTTCCAGTGATATAATGACAATAAGATTCCAGCATAAAATAGCAGAAGTAGAGAACTTGTATTGAAAACAGTGCTTATGCACTAAAGGAGTCACAAGATATTGACAACTTATGTTGGAAGAAATCTGGATCACATGCATGGAAGTAGACTCTAAGGGTGTTAGACCAAAGAGATTGTAATATAAAATAGATAAAGTAGTATTCATTTCCAGAGATATGTTGATCCAGATTTTATAACTTAATGTATTTGAGTACCTGAAAAGTGTACTAATAGTTTACTGTATTGGCTAATTGAGATCTGAACTTAAGAGGGGCCTTTTGTAAATGAGATTGAGGTGCCAAATCTTCTGTCACAATTTAGCAGGAAGGCCACAACAGCTCAAAGTGATGGGGACTTG
>JAQQSY010000070.1:24494-51725 GCA_028646535.1 Procyon lotor
AATCTTGTAACACTAAAAAATAAAATAAACATTGGGGGGGGAAAAAGCACAGTAATAATAACAAACAAACAAAAAATTTCTCCACATTTTTTTAAACTTTGAGACGTTTGAGAAGTGTTAATTCTTCATTAAAAGTTTGGTAAAATTTCCCACTGAAACCATGGACTGACTCTGGTATTTTCTTTCTTTAGGAGAATGTTATTATTATTATTATTATTATTATTTCAATTAGTTCAATATAACAACCATATTCAGTTTTGGTCTGCTCATATTTTCTATTTTTTCATGATTTTGTCTTGGTTCATTTTAAGTTTTTAGGAAATTGTTATTTCTCCATGTCTTCTACTTGGTTGGCATATATTTTTTTTACAACAGTTTTTTTTTTCATGTTATGTTAATCACCGTACACTACATCACTATTTTTGATGTAGTGTTTCAAGATCCATTGCTTGCATTTAACACCCAGTGCTCCATACAATACATGCTTTTCTTAATATCCATCCTGAGGTAACACATTCGCCCTTTTCTCTAATGTCGGAAACCTTCAGTTTGTTTCCCAGAGTCCATAATCTCTCATGGGTCATTTCCTTCTCCAATTTTCCTCCTTCATTTTTTCCTGCTTCTCCTAATGTCCTCCATGCTATTCCTTATGATCCACAAGTAAATAAAACCATATGGTAATTGGCTTTCTCTACTTTACTCATTTCACTCAGTATAATCTCCTCCAGTCCCATCCATGTAGATGTTAATCTGGATAGTCACCCTCTCTGATGGCTGAGTTATATTCCATTTCTATATTGTATATATGGACCATAACTTCTTTATCCACTGTGTAGAGATCTTGATGCAGGTCTTGGTCCCAGGAACCTAGGATTATGAACTGAGCCAAAAGTAGATGCTTAACTGACAGAGCGACCCAGGTACCCTGATACTTTTAATTCTTGTAGCACCAATTGTATTGCTTCCCTTATTATTTAAGTGTTTTAGTCTTTTCTCTTTTCTTCTTAGTCTGGTGAAGGTTTTGGAAATTATCTTTCTAGAAAACTATTAGTTTCGTTTATTTTTATTTTTTCCCTAAATATGATTATTTTATTTTTTCAGTGTTACAAGATTCATTATTCATGCAGCACACCCAGTGCTCCATGCAATACGTGCCCTCCTCAATGGTGGTTATTTTTATTTTTAATTCTTTTCTATTCCTTATTTCATTTGTCTTTACTCTGATCATTACTATGTATTTTTTTCTCTTCCTTCAAACTTAGGGTTTAGTTTTTGCTTCTTCTAGTTACCTTAATTGTAAAGTTAGGCTGATTAATGAGATCACTCTGTTTTATTGTGGATATATAATGCCACAAATTTGCCACTTTTAACGATTTTTTCTCCAACCCACAAATTTTTCTCCAATGCTTTCTTTCATTTAAATTTGTCTTTCTTTCATTTAAATATTCGTCAAATGTTTTCTAATTTCCTTATGATTACTTCTTTATGTTGATGATTGCTTGAGATTCTACACATTAATTTCATGTATTTAGTTTTCCATCCTGTATTTATTTCCTGTTTTAGTTAATTGCGATTTAAAAAAAGATGCAAGGAAACAGTCAACAAAACAAACAGGCAACTCACAGAATGGGAGAAGACATTCACAAATGGCCCTACAGACAAAGGTGTGATATCTACAATGTATAAAGAAATCCTCAAATGTGGGGTGCCTGGGTGGCTCAGTGGGTTAAAGCCTCTGCCTTCGGCTCAGGTCATGATCTCAGGGTCGTGGGATCGAGCCCTGCATCAGGCTCTCTGCTCAGCGGGGAGTCTGCTTCCCCCCCCATCTGCCTCTTTGCCTACTTGTGATCTCTCTCTCTCTCTGTCAAATAAATAAATAAAATCTTTAAAAAAAAAATCCTCAAACTCAACTCTCACAAAACCGATAATCAGATAAAAAACAATGGGCTGAAGACTAGAACAGACAATTCTCCAACGAAGACATACAAATGGCTAACAAACCCATGAAAAAATGTTCATCATCTTTAGCCATCAGGGAGATTCAAATCAAAACCACACTGAGATACCACCTTACGCCAGTTAGAATGGCCAAAATCAACAGGATAGTAAACAACAAATGTTGGAGAGGGTGTGGAGAAAGGGGCACCCTCTTGCACTGTTGGTGGGATTGCAAGTTGGTGCAGCCACTTCGGAAAACAGTGTGGAGATTTCCCAAGAAATTAAAAATACAGCTACCCTATGACCCTGCCATCGCATTACTGGGTATTTACCCCAAGGAAGCAGATGCAGGACAAAGAAGGGCCACAGGTACCCCAATGTTCATAGCAGCAATGGCCACAATTGCCAAACTGTGGAAAGAACCAAGTTGCCCTTCAACAGATGAATGGGTAAAGATGATATGGTCCATATATCCATTGGAATATTATGTCTCCATTAGAAATGATGAACATTCTACTTTTGTATCAACATGGATGGGACTAGAATAGATTATGTGGAGTGAAATAAGTCAAGTGGAGAGAGCCGATTACCATATGGTCTCACTTACGTGTTAAGAATAAAGAAAGACATGGAGGGTATTTTGAGAAGGAAGGGAAGGGGAAATGGGGGGAAATCAGAGGGGGAGATGAAGCATGAGAGACGGTGGACTCTTAGCATCAAACTGAGGGTTTTGGAGGGGAAGTGGTTGGGTGTTGGGTGAGGCTCATGGTGGGTATTGAAGAGGCCATGTATTGCATGGAGCACTGGGTGTGGTGCATAAACAATTAATCTTGTCACACTGAAAAAATAAAAAAAAACATATTTGGGGAAAAATAAAAAAATCATTAAAAAAGATGCTTGGCATTATTTTAATCTTAGATTTTTTAAGACTTGTTTTGTAACCTAACATGTGATCTATCTCAGAGAATGTTCTATGTGCACTGGGGAAATGTTTGTGTTCTGCCATTTTTTGGAATGACCTATGTGGGTATTTTTGGTCCGTATATTCTATAATGCCAATACTTTTGCTTTATTGATTATCTGTTGAATGTTCTATATGTTATTGAAAGTGTGGTATTAAATTCTGCAATTATTATTTTATTGGTTTCTGTTCTTTCTCCAGAACTCACAAAGATGCAATTTCCCTAGGCAAAGAGTAACAAACTAAATTCATCACCATATTGAAAAGGTTATACATATTTACCAAAGGGATTTATCTCTAGAATATAAGAATATTTCAACATAAACAAATCAAGCAATATGATTAAATTTCTTACAAGAATGAGAGAATATATGAAAATAAATAAAGTATATATGTTAAATATTGATTTAAAAAATATCTCAATGGATGTAAAAAATGTATTTGAAAATATCCAAAACCATCTCAAATAAAATTCTGAAAAACAAGAGAAAAAGTGTAACTTAACATAATACTGCCCATATAAAAAAAAGTCATACCTATCATGATATTCATTGGTGCATTGTTTTTACACAGCCACTCCACTAAAAGCAGAGACTGTATATTATATATGCCAGCAATTAGTCTCACAAGGAGAAGTTCCTACTGACACATTTATTTAGGTCTTAAAGTAGTTATTTGTTGATTATGCAGCTCCTTGGAATCTTCTCCATTTGAATTGCCACGTTGAGATGTACTCTCTCATCTCATAGGTAGAAATGATAAGCCATATGTGTTTTGGATTTATTTTTTTTTAAGTTTTTATTTATTTATTTGACAGAGAGATCACAAGCAGACAGAGAGGCAGGCAGTGGGGAGGGAGGGAGCAGGCTCCATGCTGAGCAGAGAGCCTGATGCAGGGCTTGATCCCTGGACCCTGAGACCGTGACCTGAGCCAAAGGCAGAGGCTTTAACCCACTTAGCCACCCAGGCGCCCCATGTGTTTTGCATTTAATGTGAATTTATCCAGCTCTTTATCATGAGCCCTTGATAACCTCCAAAGGGTTCAGAAAGGATTTGGAAGTTTAGATGAGGACAATTTACAAACTAATACAATCGAAAGTACACTTGATAACAGTACTTGAGAATGGGTCTTTTCTGTTAGTCACTTTTCTTAATGATTTTTCTTATCTTTTCTTTTCTTTTTCTTAATTATGTCATGTTGGTCACTATACAGGTCATCATTAGTTATGAAGTAATGTTCAATGATTCATTATTTGCATATAACACCCAGTGCTCATTAAAACAGATGTCCTCATTAATATCCATTACAAGACTACCCTATCCCTCCACTCTTCTCCCCTCTGAAATCTTCAGATTGTTTCTTGGATTCCATAGTCTCTCATGATTCATCTGACTCTCTGATTTCTCTCCCCTCAGATTTCCCTCCCTTCCCCATTGGTCTGTGTCATTCCTTACATTCCATGTATGAGTGGATCCATATGATAATTGTCTTTCTCTGCCTAACTTATTTCACTTAGCATAATCCCCTAGAGTCACTTAACTAAGTATACCATTTGACTAAGTATTTTCATTTCATGGTGTGTGAACTCAGAAGATCAAAGCAAAGTAGACATTAAAGTCCGTTTAATTTTGGCTCTTCCTTATTAATACAAGTGATTTATGAAACCACATTAATGTAAATGAGGGAAATATAAAAATGAATATACGATTACATATACCAAATTATAAAATGAATCATTTAATTTTGTAAGGGAATATGATTCAAATTTGTAATAACAGTTGACTATATTATTGTGACTTGTCAGTTGGAATATTATTGCCTCTGCCTTCAGCTCAAGTCATGGTATCAGGGTCCTGGGATCAAGCCTCGCATTGGACTCTCTGCTCAACAGGGAACCTGCTTCCTCCTCTCTTTCTGCCTGCCTTTCTGCCTACTTGTGATCTCTCTCTTTCTCTGTGTCCAATAAGTAAATAAAATCTTTTTAAAAAGGAGGAATATTATTAATTATTATTGCTATTATTGAGTACTTCTTATAGACAGAGTGATTGATTTATAGGTATTTAAACACTGAAAACTCTCAGGGTATTATTATTTAGGTGTTAGTATGTATTAGTTAGTATTGTGCAATACGCAACATGACTTTTGGCAAGAGAAATTAATGGAGAGCTATCTATTCTATGGCATATTAAACTTAATTTATTAATTTTTGTGGAAAGCGCAGAGATTAAAAAAGTCACAGCAACATATAGAATCTGACAAATGATATGTCTCAAATTGGATAAAATAAGTGGAGTATCCGATAAGCCATATTGAAGTTTTATTTGTTCTTGTTATTCATGTTTTTAAGTTTGTGTTTAATTTAGAGTTCACTAACTCTAACAGTGTAATATTATTTCAAGTGTACAATTTAGTGATAATATATATATTATTATATGTATGTATATATAGTAATATGTGTATGTATATATCAGCCACAAAAAGGAATTTAATCTTTCTGTATGCAAGGACATGGATGGTGCTAGAGAGTATTGTACTAAGTGAAATAAGTCAGTAAGAGAAAGAAAAATATATGAGTTCAATCATATGTGGAATTTAAGAAATGGAACAAATGAACATAGGAAGGAAAGAGAGGAAAACCGAGAAATACTCAATGCCGAAAGTCTGGAACTGGGCCAAGCACATGAAGAGTAGGGCCCTCTGCAGGGAGTGGTAGTTCCTACATTAGAGCCAGGGAACTATTTTTAGGTTAATGGAGCCAGGAATCGGGGCCACTGGGACAGAATCCTCAGTGATGTTAGCAGTTCTGTGGAATTGTTCTTGGAATCCAGTTCTGTGGGAGGCAGGGCAGAGATGATGCCAGAAAAGTGGTCAGTTAACACAGGGATGAGGGTAAACCATCAGACACACTCAAAATGTGGAATCACTCGAAGAGTCCTGGGTCAGTGCTGGTCATGATCTGACAGCTTTAAATAGTTTTTCTCTAAAAAAAAAGTTTTCTAGGTTTGCAGTTGTGCCTTTGTATTCCTCTTCACTTTTTTTTTCATTTTTTTTTTTAAACACATACATCCAAATTTATTCTTCAGAAATGGGAACATATATTTTTCTAAAAATAAATGTCTTAAAATAATACCTTGTATGATTTCTTTTTTCTTTTTTTTAATTTTATTTATTTATTTTTTCAGTGTTACAAGATTCATTGATTTGCACTACACCCAGTGCTCCATGCAGTACGTGCCCTCCGAAATACCCACCACCAGGCTCGCCCAAGCCCCACCACCCTCCCCTCCAAAACCCTCTGTTTATTGCTAATAGTCCACAGTCTCTCATGGTTCATCTCCCCCTCTGGTTTCCCCCCATTCACCCTTCCCTTCTTTCTCATGGAGGCATAATATTCCATTGTGTATATGTACCATACCTTCTTTATCCATTCATCTGTTAAAGGGCAACTTGGTTGCCTTGATGGGTGGGCAGGAGACCCTCTATAAACATTTGGACTTGGGCTGCATCAGGGGCTGGTTTAGCAAAGCCAGGATTCCCAAGGTGGAGAAGTGAGTGCTCCCCAAGCTACAGGCCTTGGGATACTCAACATATGCTCCCTTACCTTATTACAGAAAAAGATAATGGTTAAAACAAGAACAGATGCACTGGAAGGGGTCACCATGGCCATTCCCAGCACCAACAACTGGACGAAGGGTTGGCTTGTAGCAGGGTGGCTGGAGTCAATTTCTTTCCTGAGTTTCTGGACTTGAGGGAAGGAAAGGGGACGCAAGAAAGAGAGAGGAAAGGGGAAAAGTGGCCAAGATGGGTTGGGGGCCACTGGGGAGTGCTGTCCTCTTGTCCCCATCTTCATCAGGGTCTGGGGGCAGTATAATCAGAACTACCTTATCCTGTGAAGCCCCACTGCCCCTGAGAAGAGGCTGCTGTCTTTCCCTTGTTCTTGATGATGAAGTTGATAAGAGCATCAAACACCAAATTCATGTTCTTAGTGTCTGGAGGGCTGGCGAATTGTGTATAGATATCTGTGGTTTTCCTGCACTTGTTCAGGTCCTCAGGTATATTCTGGATGTAGCTACCTGCCCAGTCATACTTACTACTGGCCTCTAGCCTCATCTGTGCAGGAGGGGTTGGCAAAGTTAATCTGCAGATTTCCCAAAGCTTTGATAGCGGCCATGATGGACTGGATGGCATTGCTGTAGAGGACTGCATGGTACTGCCTGCATTCCTCTACCAAGTAGCTGTCCTCATGGATAATCTTCACCTGCTTAACAATGGTGCTCTTTCCTGACTCCTCAGTACCCAAAAGCAGCAATTTCACCTCCTGCTCCACTTTCTTGCTCTCCTTCTGAAGGTTTTTGTTGATCAGCTTGGAGTGCTGGGCCACCAGTTTGTCCTTGATATTCAGAGTGCAGCCCATTGCACCATATTTGACCAATTTTTCCCAACACACTGGACTCCCACACTCTCTCTACAGGTAACTCTACAATTGGCAGTAGATAATCTTTATATAGTGAGTCTCCATAACAAATACCATATAGAAATTAAACACTTTACAGTGGAGGAAACATAAGTACTTAAATGATGTAAACTAAGTTAAAAAGTAAAAAAACAAACAAAAAACCACCTAATTTTAATAAGATATTAAAAATCCTATCGTGGGGCACCTGGGTGGCTCAGTGGGTTAAAGCCTCTGCATTCGGAACAGGTCATGATATCAGGGTCTTGGGATCTAGCCCTGCATTGGGCCTATGCTCTGCAAGGAGCCTGCTTCTGCCTCTCTCTCTTCCTTTCTCTCTGCCTACTTGTGATCTCTCTCTCTCTGTCAAATAAATAAATAAATAAAATCTTTGAATATATAGAAAAAAAATCCAGCTTCATAATAATAAAATAAAGTATTAAAAATAGTTTACTTAATTGTTTATTTATTTATGATTGTGGGTAGATTTTTTAAATGTAAAATAAAAATGGTAGCTGATAAAATATAATGGATAAAAGATTAATATAATCTAAAATAGTCTGCAAAATTATAAATATTTTGGTGTATATTTTTTTATTATGGTCTTTTATCTTTAACGAAGACCTTCAGTTTTAGAATCTGCATTCCTGTTCTAAAGAAGTTCTCATTTAAGAGGTATTTAAGAGGATAATTATTTAATGATTTGTTAAATTTCTGTTGTTGCTATAGCAAATTTTCACAAATCCTTTGGTTTAATAAGTTGTTATGTTTTAAAGTGCCATAATTTTGAAATCCAACTCCAATCCCACTGGACTAAAATGAAGTTGTAGCTGGTATGGCTTCATTCTTTCCTTGGGTCTCCAGTGAACTATCTGTTCCTGCATTTTCCAGTCTCCAGAGGCTGCCTCTGTATATTGACTCATAACCACCTTACATCTTCAAAACGAGCAATGGAAAACCACAATTCCGTAGACACATCTCCCTCTAACAAAGTCTGGAAATGCTCCACTTTTCATGATTATATTAGGGCCCATTGGATAGTGTAGGATAATCACCTCATCTCATGCTCCTTAATTGGATTACATCTACTGAGTTCCTTTTTGCCATTTAAAGCAATATATTTACAGATTCAAAAAATATTAGTATATGGACAACTTCAGAAAGCCATTGAAAAACTCCTACTGTTTCTGAAACTTAATTTACATGTACAGATTATAGGTAATTAGTATGTTATTCTTGGAGGTTCTGTGATAATGAATGCTTATCAATAAGCATGAACAGATCAACTTTATCTTAGTACTTTTAAATAAAGTGATTATTTATTATATAGAATATTGATATCCAGCCTAGAGTATAAGAAACACATATATGTGCATGTTTTATAAAACATAGCACACAAACATGTATGTTTATATGTATATGTGCTATGTATAACATATAAACATTAAATACACACACACACAAACACACACAAACCAAATTTAGCTTTATTCATGTTAGTTCTATTGTTATTCCCTGTAGAATATATAAAGACTTAGTTTCCATGGAAACCGCCTCACAGCTGCCTTGATTTCCTTGTTCCTTAGGCTGTATATTATGGGGTTCAAAGATGGAGGCAACACAGAATAGAACACAGACACCAAAAAATCCAGAAGATGTGGAGAATCAGGGACTGGCTTCAGGTAAGCAATGGTGCCTGTCACAATAAATGTTGTTACAACTATGAGATGGGGCACACAAGTGGAAAAGGACTTGGACCACTCTTGTAATGACGACATTCTCAGCACTGAATTGAAAATGTAAATGTATGAAAATCCAATGGATACCAAACAGAAAAGTGCATACATAATCCCAGTTGCCTTAGTAATATCTATGGTGACATGAGACTTTGAGCAAGAGATCTTCAGTAGGGAGGGGACATCACAGAAAAACTGAGGAACTTTTCTGGAGCCACAGAAAGATAAAGAGAAGGTACCAGCTGAGTATAAGACCCCAAAGATACACCCAAGAAACCAGGAAGCAGCTGTCATCCTCAAACAAACTCTCCTGTTCATGATGACATTGTAGTGCAATGGGTGACAGATGGCCACATAGCGGTCATAGGACATGGCTGTTAGAAGGAAAAGCTCAGACCCAGCAAAGTGGGTCACCAACAACACCTGTAATAGGCATCCTGAGAATGAAATGGCATTTCTGTGGGATAAAGAGTTCAGGATAAATTTTGGAAGTGTGATGGAAATGAGGCAGGCATCAAAAAGTGATAAGTTCTTCAGGAAGAAGTACATGGGGGTGTGAAGACACTGATCCAGGGTGATCAGGACAATAATGAGAAGATTCTCCATAAGAGTTACCAAGTAAATAAACAAAAACAGAAAGCCATGTAAAACCTGAAGCTCTCTGGTGTCAGAGAATGCCATGAGGAAGAATTCCATCCCTGCTGAGTGGTTGGTCATGTTTTCCACTCTAGATGGAACAAAAGAGAGTAAACGCACAACATCAGGTTTCTGTTAAGTCTTTTTCCTTTCCAAGAATGCTTTTATGTAAGAAATCATCGCTTTTGTGCTTATAGGACATACACCTGTTTACTCTCCTATTATCCATGTTAGGGTTTATGACCTCTTCACTGTGCCACTCCTAGTATGTGTCTGAATTTGATGTATATTAAATGAGCAGATTAAGAAGAATAGGAAGAAAGAAGAGGAAATGTCTTTATGATTCTTTGGTGTATTTATGATGGAACATGCATCTTTATAAAATATATCTTGAATTATTAGTTCAATATTCTAAATAAAATGTTTAGTACACAAAAAATTTTTCAAAGTATTTCGAATAACAGAAGGCAAACATTGAATATTTTTGTGAAGTGTTTCTTTTATACACATTATCTTTATCCACTAAAGTAAATAATATTTTCTTTTTTTTAGTAAATAATATTTTCATTCAATTTTATGATTAAATACATTACGATAAAGAATCAAAATACAAAAAGAATATCAATGATATTTATGATAGAAACATGATGCCAAATGTGGAGAGAAACTTAATAAATATGGAGTTATACCATTACCATGGAAAGAGTCATACTAATTATGAAAAGGGGGAGAAGAATATGGAATATTGGAGAAAGCTTCACCTTTCATACCCTCTGGCTGCTCATAAATCTACCCACCCATGTATGTTCATGAACACTCACCCAATCTTACACACATATTCAATCTCAGGCTGTATATCCAATGTTTTTAGAGCCAGGAAAGAAGCAAAATTTACTGAGTAATTGTTGAAATAAAAGTGAATATGATAAATAGAATCAGAGCAATGAGGAATGGCATCACTGGCAGGAGGACACGTGTTGTACTGGGTGTTATATGTAACTAATGAATCATTGAATACACATCAAAAATTAATGATGTACTACACAGTTACTAAGGGAAAATAATCAAAAAATTCCTTGAAAGATAATTTTTTTAGTATCTGAGAATAGTAAAATGTAGGGAATATTTTATAAAAGCTATACTGAATAATCAATGGAAAAGCTTCAAACTTTTTACTAATATAAAGGAAATTTATATTCTTTTATATTCTTTATATCCTATAAAGGAAATATTATATTATAAAGGAAAAGTATACCATTTATCATTTACTATGAAAGGTTTATTTTTTACTAATTCTTAAAAGAAGAAAGAGGATCTCAACTGAATTCTATCTGAGGTCTCAAGCCTTCTCAAATTCTTGAAAGAGGGGTGTAAACAACTATTCTAGAGAAGATAGTAGCACCTTAGAAAGCTCATATTACAAATGTGGTATCAATATGCATGTTAGAAAATTGACTTCTAATTCAAAGCACGCAGGCTATCAAGGCATTTAATAATTTATCTCTTCATGTAAGAATTATTATGTTTTTGATTTATTTTTTATTTTCTTGCGACATGTTAATATATAATGACTGCATATATCATAAATGTAGATTTTTAGGTAAAGACTGCTCTAAACTGATGTATTTTATATATGATTTCCTTGAAGCAGAAAAAAGTTTTGAGATTGAAGTAGTCAATTTTCTGCTCTGGTGTTTGTCAACTGAGGAAGCAGTGATATCTGAAATTCTCATTAAAATGTTGATAGTGTAAGTCTTTGGGAGCTAGACTATTGAGTAAGAGATTAGAAAATGTTTCCAAATCTGCAAGAAGATACAGTGTCTTGGTGGAACTGCATTTTGGAACGCCACTAAAAGTCAGAACTTTGCACATTTTTAAAGATTATTCCCTGGAGCTGTCTTCTCAGAGGACACGTTAGAATCGGAATTTTTGTGATGTAAACCACAACAACAAAAATTCAAATGCTTCTTTCAATGCCCTATTTGTTACCCATATTGCAGTGACTAAACAAAATGCAATTGACACAAGTTAAAGGAAAGTCTGATGTCAGGACAGCATGATTGACATAGGACCAAAGAAGACATTTTCCAATGTGCAGCGTAATTAATTTAGTTTCTCATTGAGGATATTTGTTTTTACTCTCTGGTCCTAGTCCTTTCCACAAAAAAATGGAAAGATTGGATTTATGTTTCTAATAAAACTTTCACCTCTAAACTGGGTTTATGGCTTATAATACAAAATAATATTGACCAAATTCAAAGGTGTGCCAGGCACTATCTTAATTACTTTAAATATCATAGTTTGATCCTATTTGCACCCCACATCAACATACTCCATTAAGTACTGCTGTTATCACCCTATTGTACAAGATAAAACAAGCTTAAGGGAGATTTTAAAATTTGATCCTTTTCACAACATAAACAGTGAAATGGATGTCTCTTTTTATTATATAGTTTCAAATATCCATGTTTCTATTCTCTATACAATATAATTGACTGTCAATGTCATATTTTTAAAATTTAAGATTAAATTGAGGATGCTTACTGAGGTTTTCTTTGTGGTATTATAAACATGATATAAATTTAGTTCCATGCCCACTTTAAGAAGATGATACATACCTTTATTCCTTAATGATGTCCAATGGATAATCATTTTTACAGAGACTGGATCAGACAACACTTCACAGGTAGTGCTGTGTAGACAAAGACCATGACCCTTACTGCAGTGGCCTCCTGTCTAATTCAGATCAGTATGAGGGGGAAATCTTGAAGCAATTAAATTACAGACTTCAAAGGAAATATATATCTACATATATCATGCTACTTGCATGTATCAGCTACTTGTTCAAAATCCACTTTTTCATAGAAAAAGGAATTTTTCTAACTTTTTGGTCATACATAGCCTATGGAGCCTTTTTTACCCATTTATGTTCCTGCATATGAACACATGAACCCTTGTTATTCATGCTTACCTGCTATAATTCAAATTTCTAGGGTTCTGTTGAATCCCAGTGTCTTCAGTTTCTTGATAGCTCACTGTTTTCCACAGTATGAAGAAGAAATTAATGACAATTATTTTGTCTAAAGTCTCCCTCTTGTATTTTCAATGAGTATAAAATACGTTTCAATTTGCTTTATATCACCCTTTGAGAAAACTATGGATTTACAGATGAGCAAGATTCCCTAAAGGACTAAGAGGGTATTTCTGCATGAAAATTTATTTACAGGGATTAATCAGTGGCACGTAACCTGGCCTGAATATCTAACATCTCACACCCTTGCACCTGAGCTGCTCTCTTTCCCCAGCTCATTGGAAATAATATACCAGGACTCTCAAATAGGACAAATAACAGATAAAGTTCAGTACCCATTATTTAGTGTTAGATATTAATCAAGAGGAATAAATTTATATGTTCTAAGTTATATAGCAAGCTGAATATTAAGTATATATATATTTTTAGTTTCCAAAGAAATTTCTCTTTTAATTAGTATTGTTTATAATCTATGGTTACAGCACTCTCTGTATTGTTTTTTACAAGTTTGAAAATCTGCCTCCATTTAAAATATTACTGAAACTTGAACTTTTGTGATACAGATATAATGATTTTCTAACTCTTTCTCTAATGTCCTAATTTTGACATAATTAAAATGATTAAAAAAATGTACAAAAGCTAAATGCACTTGATACAAACTGAGGTGAAACATGGAATTGGTGTAATTGAAATACACCCAAACATACAATTTTTTCAATAGACAATACAATCAATGTACTTAAATTAGTGCATTTCCTTTCAATTTCTGGCCCTGGTTCTTTCCATTTTAAAATGAATAGATTGATGTTTATGAATCCTGAGAAAAAATTCTAAACTGGATTTATTACTTAAGTACATAGTTGTATCTGTCAAATGAAAATATGTACCAGGCAGTCCTCCAAATAAATTGAGTTGTATTAAGTCACATTTCTACCCGACAATAACACTTTCAATTAAGTAGTAGCATTATTACCATATTTATAAATATATACTCTCTGAAACGTCCCTCCCAGTATTAATAAGCATCACCTTCTACCTGCTTCCAGATGTGAATAGAAATCAATAGGGAATAAGGGTCTCTACTTTCAACTATCAAAAGCAAGGTAGCCCTGACAATTTACCCATAAGACCAATATCAGAGGGGTTCTGCTAAAACAAAAGATTTACATAAGTTGCATGTATCTTACACTATTATAATTCAAAAATCCAGTTTTAAATTAAAAAAAACCCTAACAGCAATAAAAATGAAAATCTCAAAACTGAGAAACAACAATAAATACATGTCAACAATAAAATGATGGAATTATTTGAATTAAGTGACAGAGCATTTAACTTAGTCATCACAAAAATGATTGCACAACTAATTATAAATATGCCTGAAACAAATGAAAACTTAGAAACCCTTTGCAATAAAAACAGTTCTGAAAATATAAAGATTATAACATCCAGATTTAAGAACTATGGGACATCTGGGTAGCTCAGTCTATTAAGCCTGTTACTTTAGTTTTCAGGCCATAATTCAGGATTTGTGAGATCAAGCCCCACGTTCAACAAGGAGTGTGCTTAAGATTCTCTATTTTTCACTTCCTCTGCCCCTCCTCACCTCTGCTTGAACTCTCTCTCTCTCTCTCTCTCTCAAGAAGAAATAGAAAGAATGAAAGAAGGAAAGGAAGGAAAGGAAGGAAAGGAAGGAAGGAAGGAAGGAAGGAAGGAAGGAAGGAAGGAAGGAAGGAAGGAAGGAAAAAAGAAGGAAGGAAGGAAGGGAAAAAGAAAAAAAATTAAGAACTAACAATTACAATAATTATTACTTTAAAAAAGTAAGTGGATGGTCCCAACACTGGAATGGGAAGATAAAAGGAGAAACCAATGAATTTGAAAGTAAAACATTTCAAATTAATGAATGAAAGAGTTCTAACATTCAAGTCATTAAGTTTTTGAAAAAGAATACAACTCTGTGGCTAAAAAAGAGCAAGGCTCAAAGTTTTCTCAAATTGACAACAAGAACCTATAAAAGCTTGGACTCAAAAAGCTCAGCCAACTCCAACAGGATAAATCCCAAACAAACTCCACATCAAGAGATATCAAAATTAATACTCCAAAAAGCTAAAGCAAATACAAAAATATAAACAATGGATATATTCAGATGAAATCAATACATTTTCTATTGGAGGGAAAATATATATATTTTTTAAAGATTTTATTTATTTGACAGCAAGAAACACAGCGAGAGAGGGAACAGAAGCAGAGGGAATGGTGGCAGGAGAAGCAAGCTTCCTGCAGAGCAGGGAGACAGATGCGGGGCTCGATCCCAGGACCCCGGGGTCATGACCTGAGCCAAAGGCAGACGCTTAATGACTGAGTCACCCAGGTGCCCCAGGAAAATATTTTTTAAATATTTCATTTATTTACTCTACAAAGAGAGAGATCACAAGTAGGCATAGAGAGAGGAGGAGGCCGACTCTCTGCTGAGCAGAGAGGCCAGTGTGGGGCTTGATCCCAGGACCCTGAGATCATGACCTTAGCTGAAAGCAGAGGCTCTAACCCACTGAGCCACCCAGGTGCCCCATGGAGGGAAAAATATTTTAAAGACAGCAATATGCTCATGAAAACTAGTTGGGCCAGAGAATGTGGTATGAAAGTTTGAAGAGGCAATGAAAAGAGATGGCAATTCAAATTTCTGTAACCAGTAAATATATCCTGTATTAAGAAAGGGAAAATCAATATATTTTTAGATACAGGGAATAATAAAATATTTTGTTACCAGCCTATCTACCTTAAAATACAAATATTAAAATAATATATCTTAAAAAAAGGAATACAATGAAATATGAAATCCTAGACAATCAGAAGGAGAGATACAGAGATGGTAAACATTAGTTAATAAGATGCATTTATTTAGCTCTTGAGTTTTCTAATTTATGTTTGGGTTTTGAAGTAAAAAATATAAACATATAAAAAGTAAATATTTAACATAATTTTAATAAATAGATATTAAAAGGGGAAGGAATAAAGGCACATTTTTTTAAAGATTTTATTTATTTGGCAGCGAGAAACACAGCAAGAGAGGGAACACAAGCAGAGGGAATGGCACCAGGAGAAGCAGCCTTCCTGCTGAGCACAATGCAGGGCTCCATCTCAGGAGCCCGGGATCATGACTTGAGCCAAAGGCAGACGCTTAATGACTAAGCCACCCAGGCGCCCCTAAAAGCAGTTTTAATACTACACTTTAATTGTAAAACCGGTGATCCCAGTAGTTTGTATTTATATGTCTGTGTGTGTGTGTGTGTGTGTGTGTGTACACAGAGAGCGAGTATTAGAGAAACCCTTGAATATTTGAAGATATACATGCATTTATAGATACATAGAAGAAGAAGGAGGAGGAGGAGGAGGACGAGGAGAGGGGGAGGAGGAGAGGGGGAGGGGGGAAGGGGCGAGGTCTGGTAGAAGGGGAGGGGGAGGAGGAGGAGTAAGATGAGGAGGGTGAAGGGAAGAACAGGAGTAGGAGGGGATGAGGAATAAGAAAGAGGAGGAGGAATAAAAGCAGTAAAACAGATATGCAAATAGCTAAACTAAAAATACAAAATGGAATACGAAAAAAAATCAAATAATTTCAGGAAGAAAAAGAAAAAGTAAAATGACATACTAAAGACTATAAGAATAATTATATTAAACTTGATTTAAATACACCAATTAAAAGAGATATTTTCAGGGTCGCCTGGGTAGCTCAGTGGGTTAAAGGCTGTATGATAATTTTCATTCTCTGCTTGACTTATTTCACTCAGCATAATCTCCTCCCGTTCCATCCATGTTGATGCAATGGTGTCTATTCATCCTTTACGATGGATGAGTTATAGTCCATTGTCTATATGATTATCCATTTATCTGTTGAAGGACATCTCAACTTCTTTCACACTCTGACTATTGTGGACATTGCTGCTGTGAACATGGGGGTTCATGTGTCCCTTCTATTCACTATGTCTGTATTTTTTGGGTAAATACCTAGTAGTGCAATTGCTGGGCTGTAGGGGACTGCTATTGTTAATGTCTTGAGGAAACCCCATGATGTTTTCCGGTGTAGCTGTACCAGCTTGCATTCCTACCAAAACTCCAAGAGGCTTCCCCTTTCTCTACATCCTCCCTAGCACTTATTTCCTGTTTTGCTAATTTTTGCAATTCTTACTGGTGTACGGTGGTATCTCAATGCAGTTTTGATTTGTAATTGCCTGACGACAGTGATGCTGAACATTTTTTCATGTGTCTGTCACCCATATGTATGTCTTTCTTTGGAGGAGTGTCAGTTCATATCTTCTACCCATTTCTTTTTTTTTTTTTTTAAGATTTTTTATTTATTTGACAGAGAGAAACACAGCGAGAGAGGGAACACAAGCAGAGGGAATGGTAGCGGGAGAAGCAGGCTGCCTGCTGTGCAGAGAGCATGATGCGGGGCTCAAGCCCAGGACCTTGGTATCTGACCTGGGCAGAAGGCAGCAGCTTAACGACTGAACCACCCAGGCACCCCTCTACCCATTTCTTGACTGGGTTTTTTGTTTTGTTTTGTTTTTGTGGTGTTGAGTTTAAGAAGTTCTTTTTAGACCTTAGATACCACCTGTTTATCTGTAATGTCACTTGCAAATATCTTCCCCCATTCCATGGGTTGCCTCTTAGTTTTGTTGACTGTTTCCTTTACTGTGAAGAGATTTTTCTTTATCTTGATGAATTCACAAAAGTTCATTTTTACTTGTTTCCCTTCCTTTAGAAGCATGTTGTGTTTATTTAATTTTATTTTTTTTTATTATTTCTCCGTCAGACAGAGAGAGAGCACAAGCAGTGGGGGAGGCAGGTAGAGCAGGTAGAGGAAGAATTACACTCTCCACTGAGCAAGGAGCCTTATAACAGGACTGGATCCCAGGACCCTGGGATCATGAACTGAGCCAAGGCAGACACTTGATTGAACCACCCAGGCATCCCAAGAGACATGTCTTGAAAGAAGTTTGTTTTGGCCAATGTTGAAGAGGTTACTACTTATTTTCTCCAGTAAGATTTTGACTGATTCCTATCTCATATTGAGATATTTCATCCCTTTTGAGTTTATCTGTGGTATGGTGTAAGAGAATTGACCAGTTTCATTCTTCTGCATATGGCTATTCAGATATTTTTTTTTTTTTTATTGAAAAGCCTGCATCTTCTTTTGGATATCTATTCCTGATTTGTTAAACATTAGTTGACCATAGAGTTGAGGGTCTATTTCTGGGTTCTCTGTTCGGTTCCACAGATCTACATCTCATCTTATACCAATACCATGCTGTTTTGATGATCACAGCTTTGTAATACTGCTTGAAGTCAGGCAGTGTGATGCCCCCTGCTACAATTTAATTTTCTCTATTCCTGTGACACTTCAGAGGTTTCTATGGTTCCACACAAATTTTGGATTATTTTGCAAACTCTGTGAAAAATATCAACAGTTATTTTGATAAAAGATTATATTGAGAATCAGAGTCAAGGTGGCGGAAAGGTAGGAGATCCTGTTGCAACCTGTCTGCAAAAGTGAGCTGCATATCTGCCAGACCATGCTGAACACACATGAAATCAGCCAGAGGAGCACGACTTTTCACTTCGGGATCTCTAAGGGAGCAGAAGACAGCAGCAGAGAGGTAAAGCAAAGTGGGAACACTGGAAATGGTATCTGAGGATAAACAAAAGGGGGAGGGAGCCACAAGAAGCTGTGCAAGGACAGTAATACCCCAAAGGAAAGTGCCCGGTGGTTGCGGAGCAGCAATAAATTAGAGTCAGGTTAAAAACACTTAAAAAGAGCATAAGGTTCTGAGGAGCAGCTAGTGGAAGGGGTTGGTCGTGGGGACAGGCCTATGTTCCAAGGAAGGACACCACTTGCCTCAAAGAGAGACTAGTGGGGAATATCTGTGACCTGCAGCTTTCTGCTCCCCACACAATTTTGTGAGCAGGGTGCCCGCGGTCCTGAAAGCACCTTAGAGAGAATGCTGTGGTTCTGGAGCTGGCAGCTTTCCTCCATGTACAGCGTTTTCTAGATGGAGCACCCCCAAAGGCAAAATCTGCGTGGCTGGTGCACTAATCTTGGCGAGATTCTGGCCAGAGCCTGCCAGAGCCTGAAGAGTTTTGAACTACTGAGTGTGTGCCACCTGAGACAGGCTATACTGGGAGATTTGCAGAGGGGAGTATCCCTTCTGCACAAACAAGAGGGGAGTAGACTGTGGCTTCTCTGTGACAGGGAGGTCTGGGTACAGACAGGCAGATTCTTCCCTTAGACTCTCTGAAAAGGAGAAAAAGCTACAAAAGGCCAAAAGCCTTTAGAGAGCTAAAGACTGAGAATCCAGGTTCCACAGAGCTCTGCCCCTTGATTGGGGGACAGGATGACTCAACACAAGAAAAACTGACTGAAAAACAACACAGCAGGCCCCTCCCCCAGAAGACAAGTCAAAAAAAACAAAAGGACTATAAGCACAGGGTCACCATAAGACTTAAAATCCCCAACAACAGGGGAAATCAATATATTAGGTGCTGGATAAAACCCTCAAACCTGTATATTTCATAGATACAAGTTTTTTTTTTTTTCTTTCTCTCTTTTCTATTCTCTATTTTTTTATTCACTTGTTTAAACATTTCTTGGTTAGATTTTGTATTTGTTTTTATTTTTTTAAAACTATTTAACATTACAACTAGAGACTTAATACAACAATAAACCCAGGAAGACCTGAAATAACCTTCCTCCCACACGAGGAGTTATAACCAACCTCCCATCTTATCCTTCTGTCAGTGTTTCTACCTATTGGCTTTTGTTCTGGTATTATATAAAATCTAATTCCTGGGGTTCATTCTAACTAGATTCTTTTATTTCTTGTCATCTACTTTGGTTGGTCTATATCTTTGTTCCCCTTGGTCTACATACTCCATAAATCTTATTGTTGGAGCCCATTCTGCCTGAGATCTCCTCTTTCTTGTTCTATCTTTTTTACCCTTATTCTTTATTTTTGGTGGTGAATACCAATTGCTCCTAAACCTTCCAGACTGTACTCTGCCTGGATCTTGGGAAAAATAACCAAGCGAATCATCCTCTCATCCACTTGTCATCAAAATGACTAGAAGTAGGAACACCCAACAGAGGAAAAACCCAGAGACTGCGCCCTCTCCCTCAGAACTATTAGACATGGACATTAACAGTATGTCAGAAAGAGAATTCAGGCTGACAATTATGCAGGCAATGGATAGGATGCAGATAAACATTAATGACAACACAGAATCTCTAAGGGCAGAAATGAGAACCAGTATAGCCGATGCAAGAAGTGCTACCAGTGAGATCCAATCAAATCTAAATAGTTTAAAAGCTAGACTTATGGAGACAGAGGATAGAATTAGTGATCTAGAGGATAAAATGGTAGAGAAGAAAGGGCAGGAGGAGAGCTGGAGCAAACTGCTCAGGAATCATGAGAAGAGACTTAAAGAAATAAATGACACCATGAAACGTTCCAATGTCAGAATTTTTGGAATCCCAGAGGGGGAAGAGAAAGACAGAAGACTAGAAGATATAGCTGAGCAAATTCTGAATGAAAATTTCCCCATTCTGGGAAATGGAACAAGGGTTCATGTCCTAGAGGCAGAAAGGACACCTGCCAAGATCAAGAAGTCTAGAAATACATTGAGACCCGTCATATTAAAATTTGCAAATTATAATTTTAGACTAAAGATCTTGAGGGCAGTTAGGGGAAGAGATCCTTTACATACGGAGGAAGAACATTTAGAATAATGTCAGACCTGTCCACAGAAACCTGGCAAGCCAGAAAGGGCAGGCAAAACATTTTCAGGGCACTAAATGAGAAGAACATGTAGCCAAGAATACTTTATCCAGCAAGGCTGACATTCAGAATGGATGGAGAGATAAAGATCTTCCAAGTCCTGCAAGGAATAAAAGACTATGTGACCAAGAAACTCGCACTCCAGGAAATATTGAAGGGGGTTCTATAAAAGTAGAGAGAACCCATGAGTGACATAGAACAGAAATTTACAATCAATAGAAAAAAGGACCACAAAGGCAACATGATGTCAATGAACACATATCTTTCAATAATCACTCTTAACGTGAATGGCCTAAACGCTACCATAAAATGGCACAGGGTTGCAGAATGAGTAACACGGCAGGACCCGTCCATATGCTGTCTACAAGAGACACATTTGGAACCAGAGCATACATCCAGACTGAAAATTAAAGGATGGAGAACAACCTTTCATGCCAATGGGCCTCAAAAGAAAGCTGGGGTAGCAATTCTTCCATCAGGTAAATTAGACATTCAGCTAAAGACTGTAATCAGAGATACAGAAGGACACCACATCATTTGAAAGGGTTTATCCTCCAAGAAGATCTAACAATTGTAAACATTTATGGCCCCAATATAAGAGCAGCCAACTACATAAACCAACTGTTAATCAACATAAATAGTCACATTGATAGGAATCTTAACACACAACTCTCAATAAAAGACAGATCATTTAAATAGAAAATCCATAAACAAGAGATTTTTTTTCAAAGATTTTGTTTATTTGATAGAAAGAAAACACAGTGAGAGAGGAATGTTCCTTCTATAACTATAATTTGAAGAGTTTTAATCAGGAACAGATACTGAATTTTGTCAAACGCTATTTTTGCAACAATTGAGAGGACCATGTGGTTCAGTGAGAGAGGGAACACAAGCAGAGGGAATGGTAGCGGGAGAAGCAGGCTTCCTGCCTAGCAGAGAGCCTGATGTGGGGCTCAATCCCAGGACCCTGAGATCATGACCTGGGCTGAAGGCAGATGCTTAATGACTGAGTCACCCAGGCACCCGAAACAAGCTTTGAGTGACACATTGGACCAGATGGACCACATAGATATATACAGAACATTCCACCCTAAAAAACAGAATACTCATTTTTCTCAAGTGCACATAGAACTTTCTCCAGAATAGACCACATGCTGGCCACAAATCAGGACTCAACCAATACCAAAAGATTGAGATGTTTCCCTGCATTTTCTCAAAACACAATGCTCTGAAACCGAAACTCAACCACAAGAAGTGTGGAAGGAATTCAAACACTTGGAGACTAAAGACCAACCTGCTCAAGAATGCTGAGATCAACCAGGAAATCAAAGATGAGCTTAAACAATTCATGGAGACCAATGAGAATGAAGACACATCGATGCAAAACCTATGGGACACGGCAAAGGCAGTCCTAAGGGGAAAATAGAGTCACCCAAGCCGCACTCAAAAAAATTGAAAAATTTCAAATACACCGGCCATTCTTACACTTCAAAGAACTGGAAAATCAACAACAAAGTAAGCCAACCCCACCCACATAAGGGAAATAATCAAGACCAGAGCAGAGAACAACGAGTTAGAAACTAGAGAAACAGTAGAACGCATCAATGAATCCAGAAGTTGGTTCTTTGAAGGAATCAATAAGATTGATAAGCCACTGGCCAAACGCATCCAGAAGAAAAGAGAGCGGACCCTAATTAACAAAATAATGAATGAAAGTGGAGAGATCACGGCTAATCCAAATGAAATAGAAACAATCATCAGAAGTTATTACCAACATATATATGCCAGTAAATTAACAACCTAGAAGAAATGGATGCATTCCTGGAAACCCATAATCTTCTAACACTGAAACAGTAAGAAATTGACCACCTGAATAGACCAATATCTAGTAATGAGATTGAAGCAGTGATTAAATCCTTCCAAAAAACCAGAGTTCAGGACCAGACATAATCCCTGGGGAATTCGACCAAACTTTCAAGGAAGAAATAATACCTAGTCTCCTGAAAATCTTTCAAAAAATAGAAACAGAAGGAAAACTTCCAGATTCTTTTTTTTTTTTTTTTTAAAGATTTTATTTATTTGACAGAGAGAAACACAGCGAGAGAGGGAACACAAGCAGAGGGAATGGTAGCGGGAGAAGCAGGCTTCCTGCCGAGCAGGGAGCCTGATGCGGGGCTCGATCCCAGGACCCTGGGATCATGACCTGGGCCGAAGGCAGACGCGTAACGACTGAGCCACCCAGGCGCCCCAAAACTTCCAGATTCTTTCAATGAATCCAGCATTACCCTGATGCCAAAACCAGGCAAAGAACCTACCCAAAAGGAGAATTTCAGCTCAATATCCCTGATGAAAATGGATGCCAAGATTCTCAACAAGATCCTAGCTAATAGGATCCAACAGCACATTAAAAAGGTTATTCATCATGACCAAGTTGATTTCTCCCTGGGATGTAAGGATGGTTCATTATTCGTAAATAAATCAATGTGATAGAACAAATCAATATGAGAAGAGAGAAGAACCACATATTCCTCTCAATTGTTGCAGAAATAGCGTTTGACAAAATTCAGTATCTGTTCCTGATTAAAACTCTTCAAATTATAGTTATAGAAGGAACATTCCGCAACATCATAAAGTCTATCTCCGAAAAGGTCACAGTAAATATCATTTTCAATTTGGGAAAACTGACAGCCTTCCCCTTGAGATCATGAACATGATGAGGATGCTCACTCTCAACACTCTTGTTCGACACATTATTAGAAGTCTTAGGAACAGCAATCAGACAACAAAAATAAATAGTTATTCAAATTGGCAATGAAGAAGTCAAACTCTGTTCGCAGATGACATGAGACTTTTTATGGAAAACCTGAAAGACTCCACCCCCAAACTACTAGAACTCATACAGTAATTCAGTAATGTGTCAGGATACAAAATTAATGCACTGATATCAGTTGCTTTCCTATACGCTGATAATGAAAATATGGAAAGCGAAATGAGAAAATCAATTCCATTTACTGTAGAAGCAAGAACCATAAGATCGCTGGGAATAAACCTATCCAAAGAGTTAAAGTATCTGTACTCTAGGAACTACAGAATGCTCATGAAAGAAATTGAAGATGACATGAAAAGTTGGAAAAGCATTCCATGCTCATGCATTGGAAGATTATACATTGTTAAAATGTTTATACAGCTCATAAAAATCTATACTTTCAATGCCATCCCATTTAAAATTCCAATGGCATTTTTCAAAAAGCTGGAACAAACAATTTTAAAATTTGTGTGGAAGCAGAAAGACCCCAAATTGCTAAGGAAATGTTGAAAAAGAAAATGAAACCTCAGGTATCACTGTGCCTGATTTCAAGCTTTACTACAAAGCTGTGATCACCAAGACAACATGGTCCTGGCTCAAAAAGAGGCACAAAGACCAGTGGAAAAGAATAAAGAGCCCGGATATGGACCCACAGCTCTATAGTCAAATCATCTTTAACTAAGCAGGAAAAAAATATCCTTTGGAAAAAAAGACAGTCTATTCAATAAATGATGTTGGGAAAATTGGACATCTATATATAGAAAAATGAAAGTTCACCATTCTCTTACACCATACACAAAGATAAACTTGAAATGGGTAAAAGACCTGAACGTGAGACAGGAATCTATCAAAACCCTAGAGGAAAACATAGGCAGTACCCTCTTTGATATTTTTCACAGCAATTTCTTTCAAGATAGTGTCTCCAAAGGCAAAGGAAATGAAAGCAAACATGAACTTATGGGTCTTCATCAAGATAAACAGCTTCTGCACAACGAAGGAAACAATCAACAAAACAAACAAGCAACCCACAGAATGGGAAAAGACATTTGCAAATGACACTACATCAAAAGACATTTGAAAATGACACTACAATCTTACAATCTAAGATATATAAAGAACTCCTCATATTCAACACTGAAAAAAGATAATCACATCAAAAAGGAGGCAGAAGACATGAACAGACACTTCTAGAAGGAAGACATACAAATGGTTAACAAACAAATGAAAAAGTATTCTTCATCGCTAGCCATCAGGGAGATTCAAATCAAAACCCATTGAGATACAAACTTACACCAAATAGAATGGCCAAAATTAACAGGACAGTAAACAACAAGTGTTGGAGAGGGTGTGGAGAAAGGGGAACACTCTTCCACTGTTGGTGGTGTTGTAAGTTGGTGCAGCCACTTTGGAAAACAGTGTGCAGATTGTTGAAGAAATTGAAAGTAGAGCTACCCTATGATCTTGCAATTGCACTACTGGATATTTATCCCAAAAATGCAGATGCAGTACAAATAATGGCCACATGTATCCGATATTCATAAAAACATTGGCCACAATTACAAAACTGTGGAAATTGCTAAGATGCCCTTCAACAGATGAATGGATAAATAAGATATGGTCCATATACACAATGGAATATTACGCCTCCATCAGAAAGGATGAATACCCAACTTTTATATCAGTATGGACAGGACTAGAAGAGATTATGCGGAGTGAAATAAGTCAAACAGAGAGAGTTAATTATCGTATGGTCTCACTTAGGTGTGGAGCATAAGGAAACACGCGTTAGACATTGTGAGAAGGAAAGGAAGGGTTATTTGGTGCAAATTGGAGTGGGAGTTGGACCATCAGAGACTGTGGACTCTAAGCAACAAAGTGGGGGTTTTGGAGGGGAGGAGAGTGGGGCTTGGGTGAGCATGGTTGTGGGTATTGAGGAGGGCATGTATTACATTGAGCAATGGGTGTGGTACATGAACAGTGAATCTTAGAGCACTGAAAAGGAAAAATAAAAGTATTTGTGAAAAAAAGGAAATTTTGATCTGTATTTCTCCATTTTGATTGATGTAACCATCCCTCAAAACAACATACTGCTTAAAATATAACCATGAAAATTGTATTAGTCTGGCAAGCATCCTTAAATGTTACCTTAAGAAAAACATGCATTAGCCACAGGTCTCTGGGGGAGAGGATTATTTACATCTACGAGGCCGAGCAACTGGTAATGCCTGGCCTGATCAGGGTGTAATGTGCCTGCTTCACTTTTGATGTTATCTCCCCTGCCTTAGAGACAGCCTACCATTAATTGCAACTAACATCTTTTCTTTTTTTTAAAGAATTTATTTATTTACTTGACAGAGAGAGAGAGATCACAAGTAGGCAGAGAGGCAGGCAGAGAGAGGGGGAAGCAGGCTCCCCGCCAAGCAGAGAGCCCGATGCAGTGCTCGATCCCAGGATTCTGAGATGGTGACCTGAGCTGAAGGCAGAGGCTTTAACCCACTGAGCCACCCAGGCGCCCATGCAACTATCTTCTTAATTGTCCTTGCTCAACTATAAATTCTATACAGCTACTCTCCTTAATTATCTATGCAATTTGTAATCACTCTATAGCTAATATTCCTTCTTGTTTATTTACAAGGCTTGTGGTTAATGTATAGCCGTTTTCTACACCTTTGTTAGTTGTTATCTTCTATCCAATAAATACAGGACTAAGGAGCTGTTCAGGGCGAGAGTCTTTTCTACTGTCGACCCCTGTTCCTGTGTCTTGCAGCTGACTTGTTTGTGCCTCATTCTTCTCCCTTGTGCCATCAGGAAGTGGCAATTGAATCTTTGGTTTTGGGTTCAGCAGAATGCTGGCCTTATAGAATGAGTTCAGAAGTTTCCTTCCATTTCTGTTTTGTGAAACAGCTTCAGTAGAATAGGTCTGATTTTTTTTCTTAAATGTTTGGTGGAATTCCCCTGGGAAGGTGTCCAGCCCTAGAGTCTTGTTTCTTGGGAGGTGTTTTTTTCTTTTTTGTTTGTTTGTTTAAATTTAATTTAATTTATTTTTACTTTATTTTATTTTACTTTATTATTTTATTTTATTAATGTTTTAGTTCCCTTGGAGGTTATTAGTCTGTTCAGATTTCTATGTCTTAGTGTTTCAGAGAGACTATGTTGGCATTAAAGTTTTTCTCCATCCTAGCCATTGCCTGGATAATTGTCACCCTGAATTTCCTTTCTGTCATACTGTTTATGTCCATGTCCCATATTTGTGAGGGAGAGGGTGCAGTCTATGGGTTTTTCCTCTGTTGGGTGTTCCTCCTCCTAGTCATTTTGATGAGAAGTGGATGAGAGGATGTACGGCTGAATATTTCACACATGACCCAGGCAGGGTGCACTCTGGAGGGTTTTTGAGCAATTGGGATTCACAGCCAAAAAAGAAAGAATACAGACAAAAAAAGATAGAAAGAGAAAAAGAAGAATTCCCAACCAGAATGGGCCCCAAAAATAAGGTTTATCGGTATGTAAACTAACATGAACAAACATATAGACCGACAAAAGTAGATGACAGTAAATAAAAGAACCTAGTCCGAATGAACCCCATGAATGAGATTTATATAATACCAGAACAAAAGCAAAAATGTAGAAACACTGACAGAAGGATAAGATTGGAGGCTGGTTACAACTCCTCAAGGACGAGAAAGGTTATTTCAGGTCTTTCTGGGTTTTATGTTGCATTAAGCCTCAAGTTGTAATTTTTTTTTTAATTTTTATTAACATATAATGTATTATTTGCCCCAGGGTACATGTCTGTGAATCTTCGGGCTTACACATTTCACAGCACTTAATAGCACATACCCTCCC
>JAQQSY010000070.1:52225-70637 GCA_028646535.1 Procyon lotor
ACTAAAACAAGCAATGCAAGAACTGATGTCCTAAGGCTAGCTAACTGTCCTTCTTATCAGATTATTTGTGCATGAAAGAGATAATCAAGCTTTAACTGTGCTCATGAATGAAAAGGGAAATGAATGTAGGCCCCTTGCTTATTATAGCACACAGTTTGATTCATTTGCTTGTGCCTAATCCAAATGCTTTAAGCCTATAACTTCAGTGACAAAATTAGTGGAAGTTTTCACAGATTTAACACAAGAGAATGGATTTTATTTACAAACTTGACATATCATCTTAAATCTTCTTAAATCTGAACTGACTCAGTATTTCTTTGATATCAGAATAAAATTCTGAGATTCTTCTGCTTTCACAAAAAAAAATTACATCATAAATATTTCAATATTCTTAATCCTGATATCTTATTACCCTTATCTATGAATGTGACCCCCATGAGGATAAGATAACATTTCCTTTCATGACACCACATCCTGATTTATAAGACACCCCTCTTTGACTGATCCTGATTGTGCTTGTTGAAGTGTCATGCAGCAAAGATGGGGGGAATTCAGAGCTGACTATGCTGTAACTGCCCAATATTAACTACTTGATATGGGAACTAGCCAACAATATTGGGCTAAGCCAGTCCAACCAAAAGAACTCATGCCAGTTATCAGAAGGAGAGATTGTTGTCACCTACACTGACAGTTTGTATTCATTTGGAGACAAATATGGTTAAACCAACGAGGTAATGGATCTGATGCTGTAGAAACAAATAGATTTTTTCATGTCAACTGGAAAGTAAGTAAGATAGGAAAACAAGTAAATGATCTCCTTATGGCTACTCATTTATGTTGTGAAATTATTGTTAAGAAAACAAAAACAAACAAACAAACACACATAGCTGCACCAAAAAGACAGAACTCAAGTATCAGAGACATGCCCTGGCTGACACTCATGCAAATGATTTACACATTTGTTCTTGCTGACTGTCCACAGTACCCCATTTGGAAAACATAAACTCATTCCACATGCGATAGTCACCAGTAGATCAATGTCTATTTGTATAAAAGTATTTGCTATTTTTTTAAATTTATTTGTTTGTCAGACAGAAATACAGAGAGAGAGGGAACACAAGCAGAGGGAATGGTAGTGGGAGAAGCTGGCTTCCTCCAAGCAAGGAGCCCGATGCAGGGCTTAATCCCAGGACCCTGGGATCATGACTGAGTCGTAGGCAGATGCTTAACGACTGAGCCAACCAGGCGCCCCTGCTGTTCTTTGTTTCATCTCATTCTAAAAAAAACAGCTACTGTATGTCCCTAATTTCATATGCTAAAACTTATTGCCCATGCTGTCTTGGTGACCATGGTAACCTAGTGCCCAGAGGTTACTGCCTATGTTCTTCTCTAGGGTATTGATAGACTCCTGCCTCACATTGAGCTCTTTTAACCATTTTGAGTTTATCTTCGTGTATGGTATAAGAGAGTGGTCAAGTTTCATTCTTCTATATAGAGATGTCCAGTTTTCCCAGCACCATTTATTGAAGAGTCTCTCTTTTTTCCACTGGATCTTTTTTCCTGTTTTGTCAAAGATTGTTTGACCATAGAGATCTGGGTCCATATCTGGGCTCTCTTTTCTGTTCCACTGGTCGATGCATATTTTTTTTAGCCAGTACCAAGCTGTATTGGTGATCAACACTTTGTAGTAAGCTTGAAATCAAGTAATGTGATGCCCCCATCTTCGTTTTTCTTTTTCAGCATTTCCTTTGCAATCAGGGTCTTTTCTTGTTCCATACACATTTTAGGATTGTTTGTTCCAGCCCTTTGAAAAAACCCGGTGGAATTTTGATCGGGATGGCATTGAAAGTATAGATTGCTCTGGGCAGTATAGACATTTTAACAGTGTTTATTCTTGTGATCCATGAACATAGAACGCTTTTCCAACTTTTTGTGTCTTCTTCAATTTCTTTCATGAGTATTCTGTAGTTCCTTGAATTCAGCTCCATTAGCTCTTTGGTTAAGTTTATTCCCAGGTAGTTTATTTTTCCTATTTTGTATGCGTTCTAGTTATTTAGGGGTGTAGTCTTTTGGGTTTTCCATACAAAGTATCATTCCATCTGAGAAGAGAGTTTGACTTCTTCATTTCCAATCTGAATGCTTTTTATTTCTTTGTTTATCTATTGTTGTCTCATTGCTGTCCCTAGGTCTTCTCGTATTATGTTGAACAATAAAGGTTAGAGTGGGCATCCTTCTGGTCCTGATTTCCAAGGGAAAGGTGTCAACTTTTCCCCATTGAAAATGATATTTGCTTTTCATAGATCGATTTTAAGAAGTTGAGGAATTCTATCCCTTTCCTTAGAAGGGTTTTAATCAGGAACAGATGCTCTATTTTGCCAAATGCTTTCTCTGCATCAATTGAGAGAACCATGTGATTCTTCTCACTTCTATTCTTGATTTATTCCATCACATTGATTGACTTGTGAATGTTGAGCCACGCTTGCATCCCTCAGATAAATCCCACCTGGTCATCATAGAATCTTTGAATGTGCTGTCGGATCCTCTGAACTAGGATCTTGTTGAAAATCTTGGCATCCATATTCATCAGGGTTATTCGTATGTAATTCTCCATTTGGATGGGCTTTTTGCCTGGTTTGGGTATTTGCATAATGATGGCTTCATAGAAACAGTCTGGAATTTTTCCTTCTGTTTCTATTTTTTGAAAAATTTTCCAGAGAATAGGTATTATATCTTCCTTGAATGTTTGGTAGAATTCAACAGGGAATCCATCAGGTCCTGGACTCTTGTGTTTTGAGAGGTTTTTGATCACTGTTTCAATCTTGTTATGAGATATTTGTCTATTCAGGTTCTCAATTTCTTCCTGTTTCAGTCTCAGAAGAACATGAGTTAACAGGAAAGCATACATTTCTTCTAGGTTGTTTAACTTATTGGTATTTAGCTATTGATAATAATTTTTGATGATTGTTTCTATTTCCTTTGGATTAGACATCATCTCTCCATTTTCATTCATAATTTTGTTAAATGGGTTCCTCTCTCTTCTATTGGATTAGTTTTAACAGTGGCTTATCAATATTACTGATCCTTTCAAAATACCAACTTCTGGAATCTTTGATACATTCTACTGTTTCTCTTCTTTCTAACTCATTGATCTCTGCTCTAATCTTGATTATTCCCCTTCCTGTGCTTTGGGTTGGCTTAATTTGTTGTTGATTTTTCAGTTCTTTAAGATGTAAAGAGAGCTAGTGTATTCTGTATTTTTTCAATTTTTTGAGTGAGGCTTGGATGGTATTTATTTCCCGCTTACAACCGCCTTTGACATGTCTCATATTTTTTTGGATTGATGTGTCTTCATTTTCATTGGTCTCCATGAATTTTTATGTTCATCTTTGATTTCCTGGTTGATGCCAGCATTCTTGAGCAGGTTGATCTTTAGCCTCTCAGTTTGTGAACTCCTTCCAAACTTTTTCCTGTGGTTGAGTTCCAGTTTCAAAGCATTGTGGTCTGAGAATATTCAGGGAATCACCTCAATCTTTGGTATTGGTTGAGTCCTGATTTGTGACCCAGTATGTGGTCTATTCTGGAGAAAGTTCCATGTGCACTTGAGAAGAATGTGTATTCTGTTTTTTTAGGGTAGAATGATTTAATAAATTTATGAACTCCATCTGGCCCAATGTGTCACTCAAAGCTCTTGTTTCTTTATTCATTTTCTGATTAGATGATGTACTGTTACTGAGAGTGGCATGTTAGGATATCCTACTATTAGTGTATTCATATGAATATGACTCTTTTTTTTTTTATTAACAGTTGGCATATGTAGTTGGGTGCTCCTATATTGGGGGCATAAATGTTTACAATTGTTAGATCTTCGGGGAGGATAGACCCTTTCAGAATGATGTAGTGTCCTTCTGTATCTCTGACCATAGTCGTCAGCTTAAAATCTAATTTTTGTGATTTGAGAATTGCTACCCCAGCTTTCTTTTGATGCCCATTATCATGAAAGATAGTTTTCCAGCCTTTCACTTTCAGTCTGGATGTATCTTTTGGTTCCAAATGAGTCTCTTGTAGACAGCATATGGAAGGATCCTGTCGTTTTATCCATTCTGCAACCCTGTGTCATTTTATAGGAGCATTTCGGCCATTCATGTTGAGAGTGATTAGTGACAGATAAGTTTTTATTGACATCATGTTGCCTGTGATGTCCTTGTTTCTATAGACTCCAAATTTCTGTTCTATGTCACTCATGAGTTCTTTCTACTTTTATATAACCCCCTTTAATGGGGTTGGCTTGGTGGTCACATACTCTTGCTGGTCTTGGAGGCTCTTTATCTCTCCATCCATTTTGAATGTCAGCCTTGCTGGATAAAGTATTCTTGGCTGCATGTTCTTCTCAGTTAGTGCCTTGAATATGTCTTGCCAGACCTTTCTGGCTTGCCAGATATCTTTGGACAAGTTTGACATTATTCTAATGGGTCCTCCTCCGTATGTAAGGTATCTTTGCCCCCTAGCTCCCCTCAGGACATCTTGTCTAAAATTATAATTTGTAAATTTTACAATTATGTTTCAGGGTGTCTTTCTAGACTCATTGATCTTGAGGGGTATCCTTTCTTCCTCTAGGACACAAACACTTGTGCCATTCCCCAGATTGGGGAAATTTTCATTCAGAGTTTGGTCAGCTATATCTTCTAGTCTTCTGCCTTTCTCTATCCCCTCTGGGATTTCAAAAATTCTGACATTGTGATGTTTCATGGCGTCATTTATATCGCTAAGGCTGTTCTAAGGGATCCTAAGAAGTTTGCTCCAGCTCTTCTCCTGACCTTTGTACTCAACCATCTTGTCCTCTAGATCACTAATTCTATCCTCTGTGTCCATAACTCTAGATGTTAGACCACTTCAATTTGATTGAATATCACTTATAGCATTTTTAACATCTGCTATACTGATTCTTGATCTGACTTTAGAGATTCTAAATTGTCATTAATGTTTTCCTCCATCTAGCCATTGCGTGGATAATTGTTAGCCTGAATTCACCTTCTGAAATATTGAATATGTTCGTATCCAATAGTTTGAGGGATTGGGTGCAATCTCTGTGATTTTCCTCTGTTGGGTGTTCCTCCTCCTCGTAATTTTGATGAGAAGTGGATGAGAGGATATATAGCTGAATATTTCACCCATAATCCAGGCAGTGTGCACCCTGGAAGGTTTTGGAGCAGGTGGGTCTCACCACCAAAAAGAAAGACTATGGAGAAAAGAAGATAGAGAGAAAGAGAAATACAAAAAATCCCAGCCACAATGGGCCCCACAAATTAGATTTATAACATATATAAACAAACACGAACAAACATAAAGACTGACAAAGTAAATGAGAAGAAATAAAAGAACCTAGTCAGAAAGAACCCCAATAATAAGATTTATATTATTCCAGAACAAAAGCAAATAAATAAAACACTGATAGGATAAGACGGGAGGGTGGTTATAACTCCTTGCGGGTGAGGAAGGTTATTTCAGGTCTTCCTGGGTTTTTCATTTTATTAAGCCTCTAGTTGTAATTTTAAGTTGTTAAAAAAAAAAAAAAAGACTGGGTGAAGAAAAAATATAGAAAGGAAATAAAATAAAACTATTTGGCTAAAAATGTTCATAGCAGCAATGATCACAATCGCCAAACTGTGGAAAGAACCAAAATGCCCTTCAACAGATGAATGGTAAAGAAGATACAGTACATATATACAATGGAATATTATGCCTTCATTAGAAAGGATGAATATCCAACTTTTGTATCAACATGGACAGGACTGGAAGAGATTATGCAGAGTGAAATAAGTCAAGCAGAGAGGGCTAATTATCTCATGGTCTCACTTAAATACTGAGCATAAAGAAAAACATGGAGGGCATTTTGAGAAGAAAGGCAAGGGGGAATGGGGGGAAATCGGAGAGTGAGATGAACCATGAGAGACTGTGGACTGTGAGCAATAAACTGAGGGTTTTGGAGGGGAGGGTGTGGGGGATCGGACGAACCTGGTGGTGGGTATAAAGGAGGGCACATAGAGCATGGAATATTGGGTCTGGTGCATCTGCAATTAATCCTGTAAGTCTCAAAAAATAAAATAAACATATTTAGAGAATAATAAACAAAAAATGTATTTGGGGAAAAATAAAAAAATAAAAATAAATAAAATTATAAAAGCGATATGTGAACAAAAAAGAAAATAAGAAAGAAAACAAACTCGAATCTATGAAATATACAGGCTTGAGGGTATTATCAGGAGCTTAATATATTGATTTCTTCTGATGGTGGGTATTTAAAATTTTATGGGGACCCTGTGATTATTTTTCTTTTGTTTTTTACTTGTCTTCTGGGTTAGGGGCCTGTCCCATTTTTTTCCAGTCAATCTTGCTTATTTTGAATCACCCTACCCCCCAATAAGGGAGTATGCTCTATGGAAACCAGTTTCTCAGTCTTTCACTGTCTGAAGGTTTTTGGCCTTCTGTAGATTTTTCACCTTTTTGGAGAGTCCAAGCAAGGAATCTGCCTGTACCCAGACCTCAACATCACAGTGAAGTGTTAGTCTGCTCCCCGCTGTGTGGTCCACAACACACACTCCCCTCCACAAAGTTCTGCTCACATCTCAGCCCATCACAGGTGGTGCGCACACGCAGACACCCTTCAGTGGCCCAGCAAGGGCCTGGCAAGACTCAGCAGGCACACAGGACCAAAGCCCTGAGCTATATTGGTTGCTGCTGCTGTGGAGACTGCTCTCTGGCTCCAAGCCCATGCAGGTTGTGCTCAGACTCCTGCCAGAGATTATGCTGCTGTGTTCTCTCCAGCACAGGCTGGGAGTGCCCAGACCCTGCAGCAGCCTGCAAGTGTCTTGAGGTCCTAGAGTCCACTGGCTAGGGCTTTCAATCTGGCTCTTAGGAGTTTGTGGGGGTGCACACAGTCCAGGGAGTACTACACACAGAGAAAAGCTGCAGAATCCTGGACCACACCAGACTCTCTAAGGCACTTCCTGGGGCACACCCCACCCATGAAACAGTGAAAGGAGTGGACAGATGCATGTTTATGAACCATGGACTGGACCCCCCGCCAGTCTCTATTTGAGGGGAATGATGTCCTTCCTGGGAATGGAGGGTTAGGCACATGCCCAGGACCACCCACTTTCACTAGTTGCTCCTCAGAACCCTTTGCTCTTTTTAGGTGTTTTTAACTGGAGTCTAAGTTAATGCTGGTGCTCAACCACCAGACACTTTCCTTTGGGTATTCCTGTCCTTGGATCGCTTCTGGTGGCTCCCTCCCCCTTTTATTTATCCTCCAATACAGGTTCCAGTGTTCCCACTTTGCTTTACCTCTCCACTGCTCTCTTCTGCTCCAGTGGAGATCCAGAAGTGAAAAATCTTGCTCCTCAGATTGATTTCATGGGTGTTCAAATTCTTCTGGTAGATATGCAGCTCGCTTTAGGGGACAGGTTGCAACAGGTCTCCTACTTCTCCGCCATCTTGCCCCCCTCCTAGACCACCTTTGAATGAGTTTATTACTCATTCCCTATACTTTTACAGTAAGCTATGCATTTGTTTTTATGCCACTATCAAGTTTTGATTATTAAAACTTAGTGGTATAGATTGAAATCATAAAGATACTTCTGGTTTTGTTCTTCTATCTCAGGATTACTTTGGGTATTTGATGTCTTTTTTGGTTTGGTAAATATTTTAGGATTAATTTTTTAACTATACTGAAATCAAAATAAAAAATCCATATAAAAAGAATAATCAGAGATACATACAAAGATTTATGTAAGATATTCATTCCTATGGCCTAACTTATCCTTTTTTTCTGTGAAAGACAACTTTTTAAGTTAGCTGACAATAGCTTTGAATCTGTAGATTGTGTTGATAAGAGTGAATATTTCAATGTTACTCCCAATAATTACCATAAAATATGTTTCTCTTTTTTTATGTCTTCTTTAATTTTTTTCAATGTTTTATACTTTTCAGTGTTCAAAAGTTTTGTCTCCATACTTTGTATATATTCTTGGGCACTTTCTTCTTTTTTAAAGGGAAGATTTTTTTTTTAAATTTTATTTTATTAGAGAGAGAAAGCGAGCATGAGTGAGGAGTAGGGCAGAGGGGGAGAAGCCCAAGTGGACTCTTCACCTATCTTGAAGCCCAATGCAGGACTTGATCTCACAATCATGAGATCATGACCCAAACCAAAATCAAGAGTCAGACATCTAACCAAATGAGGCCCTTAGGCACACCATCCTTGAAGTCTTATTTTACTGTCTTGCACTAGAAAAAGTAGTACCTCTTCTAATCTTTAATGCATGTTATCAAGAGAGAAATGACACCCTGCTAGGTATTCCAAAGTCTTTCCAAATGTTTTCTTAATATATGCATAAGCTACAGTTCTTGTTTCCTCTTTTCAGAGGAATTAAGATTTAATGCCTTCTCTTGAACATGTTAAGTAAGACAGGAGTGGAAATCTCCCATTTGCTTTCCCATCTGTGGTGCTGAATGCCTAGGTTTGTGTGCTTCATCTTAATCCCAAGAATTGGGTCATGATTCTGTATATACTCACCTGTCATCTGCAAAATTCACTGATTTTGCCCTGCGAGACATGTACAGGGAGTTGGCCACAAGGCAGAATGTGTGTATGGATGACATGGGCAGAACGTGGAGGGTGCCTATGAGTCAAATGAAGGAGATTCATTTAACGTGTACCAACTGGCCCATGTTTCTGCTTCATGATGGAGGTTTTGGTGTGATTAATAAGATCCATCCTCTTTTGATTCATTCTGAGCTTTTCTAACTCTGTTTTCAGCCTTTTCCTACTGTTCATTTGTGGAGATAACCTCAGCATTCTGAGTGGGGTGAGAAGAGAGTCTCTTTAGGTGTTTACCACATATGGGTACTTATTCATACACTTTTACTTCTCAGATCTCACTTGACACTTACCTGTGCTGCCATGGGGAAGCAGTACCACGGAGAAAGTGAAGCTGGTTCATTTTACCTCTTCAGTGCATTCCATGTTGGATATTTTGCTCTAATGGTGTGCTTAAATTTCTCCCCTGGGTTCCCACGATCCAACAAAGGCATTCTTTTCTATAGTCTATAGGTAATTATAAAATATGGTGTTCTTTAGAGGTAAAATGATATAATACTCCTAATTTATGATTTGTTAACATCACTCAAATTATACAATTCTTAAAAATAAATTGTGTATAGTAGCCAAGAGATAAGTGGGAAGAAGGACATTTTACTTATATAACTACTGTACACTATATATTGGTTAATTTTGATTTGAGAATCATTTTGAATTTGATGAAGAATCGTGAGTTTAGTTATGCAATTAATCAATTTTTATGGATATAGATTAATTTTAAAGATTATTCATTTTTACATTGTGACTTATTGTATGTTATTTGGAAAATATGTTAAGTTAAACATATGTAAGTAAAAACATAGCAAGATACCATTTATGTTGATATATATAATTCTTGCATTTGCATAATGTAAAATCCTAGGAAAATGCAAATAAAATACACTAAAAATGAGTTAATTCCCCCTATGGGATAGAAAATAGGAGTGGAGATGAATGAAATTTAAGTTTTTGTTTTGTTTTGTTTTGTTTCTATTTTCGTATATCTTAAATATTTTGTATGGTGTAAGAAAGGTATCTTGCTTATAACAAATATTTTGTTTTATAAAAAATCAAAATAAGCACATAAGGTGACGAGTGCTGGGTATTACCTGCAACTGATGAATCATTGAACCCTACATCGGTAACTATATGTTGACTAATTTAATTTAAATTAAAAAATATTTCCGTATATAGCAGTCCAATTTTCCAAGCACTATATATTGAAGAGGATGTCTTTATTCCATTGAATATTTTTTTCCTGCTTTGTTGAAGGTTAATAGACCATACAGCTCAGAGTCAATATCTGGGCTCTCTATCCTAGACCTTTTTCTATGTGTCTGTTTTTGTGCCAGTACCATTCTGTCTTGGTGATCACAGCTTTGTAATAAAGTTTGAAATCAGGCAACATTATGCCCCCAGCTTTGTTTCTCTCTTTTAAAATGTCCTTGGCAATTCAGGGTCTTTTCTGATTCCATATAAATTTTAGGATTGTTTGTTCCAGCGCTTTAAAAATGCTGTTGTTATTTTGATCAGGAAAACAGTGTGGAGGTTCATCAAAAAATAAAAAATAGGGACGCCTAGGTGGCTTAGTGGGTTAAAGCCTCTGCCTTCGGCTCAGGTCATGATCCCAGGGTTGTGGGACCAAGCCCCATGTAGGGGACTCTGCTCTCAGGGAGCTTGCTTTCCCCCTTCTCTCTCTGCTGCCTCTCTGCCTACTTGTGATCTCTCTCCTCTTTGTCAAATAAATAAATAAAATCTTTAAAAAATTAAAAATAGAGCTACCCAGCAATTGCACTACTTGCTGTAGGGTAATTGTAGTGAAATGAAGGGCCATATGCACCCCAATACTCATAGCAGCAATGTCCAAAATAGCCAAACTGTAGAAAGAGCCAAGATGTCCTTCAACAGATGAATGGATAAAGAAGATGTATTCCATATACACAATGGAATATTACATAACCATCAGAAAGGATGAATACCCAACTTTTGCACCAACTTGGATGGGACTGAAGGAGATTATCCTAAGTGAATTACATCAAGCAGGGAATGCCAGTTATCATATGTTTTCACATTATTTGTGGAATATAAGGAATAGCATGGAGGGCATTAGGAGAAGGAAAGGAAAAATGAAGGGGGGCAAATTAGAGTGAGAGATGAACCATGAGAGACCATGGACTTTAGGAAACAACCTGAGGGTTTTAGAAGTGGAGTTTATGGGGAGATAGGTGAGCCCAGTGATGAGTATTAAGGAGGGCACAGATTGCATAGAGCATGGGGTGTTATACACAACCAATGAATCATGGAACACGATACCAAAAACGAATGATGTACCATATGGTGTCTAACATAATATAATAAAATGGAAAAAAAAAGTAAAAAATAAAAAATAATCAAAATAAAGAGGAAAATTAAAAGTTACAGCTAATCAGTTTTGTTCAGATATGAAATTATGAATTAAATTCAATCCATTACCTGACAATGTAAAGTTTCACAAAAGTCTTTTAATAGTTTTGTTTGTAATTAGTCCTCATGACAGGTAACCCTACTGGGAAAAAATATCCCAATTTGGATGTAATTCTTTGCAATTTCTATTTAAATTTGGCTGTGATGACAACATGAGACAGCATCATTAGTTAATTATCTCTCATTCTAATTAGTCAATTTTAATCATTCACAACAATGAAAGACCCATATAAAGTACCCCTTGAAACTGTGTTTCCCAGTGGAGAAAAAACTGCCATTCAGCACCACACTGGAAACCAGAGCAATAGTAATGTTAAGCAGGATTTTTTGTCCTGTTAGATAAAAACTCTAGCTTTTCCACTCTTATTCCTTTCTGAGAATGTGTCCTTTAATAGCCTTATTTTTACTGATAAGTTTCACAGTGATTTAAATTCCTGGCTCTCTTGTAAAATTAGAGAAACTTGATTTGTATTACGTAAGTGAATTTTTTTTCTTTCTTTTTTTTTTTTTAAAGATTTTATTTATTTATTTGACCAGAGAGAGAGAGAGAGAGAGATCACAAGTAGGTAGAGAGGCAGGCAGAGAGAGAGGGGAAAGCAGGCTCCCTGCTGAGCAGAGAGCTTGATGTGGGGCTTGATTTCAGGACCCTGAGATCATGACATGAGCCAAAGGCAGAGGCTTTAACCACTGAGCCACCCAGGCACCCCATGGTAAGTGAATTTCTTAAAACCACTATGCATCTACTATAAACTTCCCAGTATTATCCCAGGGCTTGTGATATGTTTAAGCAGGTAAATTTATTTCACTTTCTTTCTTTTTTTTTTTTTTCTTTTTTTACATTTCACTTTCTTGCATTCCACTTTACTTTAGGAAAATAATGTATTTTAGCTGTTATTAACTTTAAAATACGTATTTTTAAGGTTTTATTTATTTATTTGACACATATATATAGAGAGAGATTACAAGTAAGCAAATAGGCAGGCATAGAGAAAAGGGGAAGCAGGCTCCCTGCTGATCAGAGAGCCAGATGGAGGGCTCAATCCCAGGACCCTAAGATCATGACCTAAGCCGAAGGCAGAGCCTTTAACCCACTGATCCACCCAGGTGCCCCTAAAATAAGTATTTTAATTTTGATTATTAATCACATAGTAGGCATGTGTCTTTATTGAAGGAAAATAAGTAAATCATAAGTAATAAATAAATACTCTTAGGATTTTATTAACTTTAAAAAATAAAGCTCACATATTATCTTCTTAAAATTTTGCATAAATGTTAGTGATTTATTGTAACTCTGATTATATTGACATTGTATGATATTGTCATATCGTTGTCACAGAAAAAATACAATGAAAAAATTTAGTTCTACAAATCCTACCTTCCCAATTACCTATGCTATAATAGGATAGAGAAAAGTAGAGGAAGAAATAATTTCCCAGATATTCCTACTGAGACTTCAAATCATAAGAAAGACTGCCAACTATGGAAAATAAACTGAGGGTTGCTGGAGGGGTAGTGGGTGAGGGGATTGGATAAATTGGTGATGGGTATTACGGAGGGAAATTGGGATTAGAACTTGTTGTAGTATAGAAGTGATTAATCACTAAATTCTACTCCTGAATCTAATATTACACTATATATTAACTAAGGAGAATTTAATAAAATTTTAAATAAATTATAAATGAAGTGATTTTAAATAAAATTTTGAAAAAAACATAAAAAATATTATTTATTTATTTATTTTTTTAGAAACAAGACATACTAATAAACCTAAGTCCTTATTTGGCTCTAAGAAGAATTCACATGAAAATGAGTCTATATGGCAGGTACAGAACGTACTGTAACAGCACCAGAGAGGTCTCCTCTCTGCTCTACAGAGCCTCAGTGTTTCCATACATACATGTGACTTTAGTAGTAAAACCAGAGTCCAGGAAAAAAGGAGTCCTTGGGGGAAAAAATCAGTTTTAAATTTAAAAAATATATATATTTTTTTTAAAAAATTTTTAATAAAAAAAATTAAGCAAATTTCTGAGAATAGTTAAACAAATTACTCTCTTCTAAGAAGCAAATATTCTGGTATTATAACCTAATCAATCAAAGAACAATGCATAAGTGAGGGAATATTTGTTATTTTTTGCATACACTTTGGCCTATCACGTGAAAGATTATTCTAATCTTCTTTAATGACTATCTTAATATAATTTTTTTCTAGAGGCATTGAAGAAATTATAGTTTGCAAGATATGCTCTACCCCAGGAATAACTTCATAATCAGTGAATAACAGAACCAACAAAAAGACAGATTCTTAAGATTCAAGAAAATTGTTCTTATATTTTCCTCCCCCAAAAAATCATCATGCCTGACAAATTAACCAATGTGACCCTAATAACAAGATTTTTGCTGATAGGATTCCCTGATGATCAGGTGCTACAGAGACTTTATGCAGCATTCTTCTCCCTGATTTACCTGGCAGCACTGATGGGGAACATCCTCATCATCACCCTCACCACCATTGACCAGAATCTCCAAACCCCCATGTACTTCTTCCTGAAAAATTTGTCTTTGATTGATATCTGTTACATCTCTGTCACCGTCCCCAAATCTGTTGTGAACACTCTGACCAACAACCATAACATCTCCTTTGTGGGATGTGCCTCACAGGTTTTCCTTGCCATTTCCTTGGCTGGCACAGAGTTTGCCCTCCTTCTGGTGATGTCCTATGACCGCTATGCTGCCATCTGCTGTCCTCTGCACTATGAGGTCATCATGAATAGAGGTGCCTGTGTGAAGATGGTGACAGCATCATGGCTCAGCGGGTGTGCCTATGGATCCGTCCATGTTGCAGGCACATTTTCTGTTCATTTTTGTGGGCCAAACATAGTGCATCAATTTTTCTGTGACATTCCATCGCTGCTTACACTTGCTTGTTCTGGGGAGAATATTCTAGAATATGTGTTTATTATTGTTAGTTTTTGTCTTCTTTCTGTATGTTTTACTTTCATGGTTGTTTCCTATGTTTATATTGTGTCCACTGTCCTAAGCATTCCATCTTCACAAGGCAGGTTTAAAACCTTCTCCACCTGCATGCCTCATCTAATTGTGGTAACCTTGTTCCTCTCTTCTGCATATATTGCACATTTAAGTTCAATCTCAAAATCCCCTTCATCACTGAACCTGTTTATATCTGTGTTATATACTCTGTTACCTCCCAGCCTGAATCCTGTCATTTACAGCTTGAGAAATAGGGACATGAAGATGGCCCTTGGAAAAAATTATGGTGGAAAAATAACACCAAATATATAAATATTCAAAATATCAATGACTTTGATATACATTAATATGTATCAAATTATTGGTTTATACAATTAAGTTGATAATCATAATAAAAATACCTTAAAGTACACTTACAAATAATTTCAAATTTTTTGGTTTGTAAAATTGTTGTTACGTTAGTGGATACCTATTGTATCATTGATGCTGCTACATAGAATGCCACATTTATAAGGCTAGATGGGCTTGAATGTCAGTGGAGTGTCTTGGTAATTTCCAGTTCAATGGAAATATTCCAATCATTATGTTCATAGCAGTAGGCCACTAGTTTAAAGTAATATTGTTTTTTTTCACTTCTGATTAGCACTGGTTTAATTAACACCTGAAATAATTTACAATGCTTTCAAACTTTACATTGTTATTATAATTCCAGATGGTGATTATTTTTTGCTTTACTCTTATAGTAATTATTAAAAATGAGTAATTAAAAAATGAGTAATTAATTCCAAATTATGTTCTTCTCCTTTCTTCTTTTATTTATTTTGTGAGAGACAGATTGTGAATAGGGGGATTGGCAGAGGGAAAGGGTAAGAGAGCATCCTAAAGCAGGCTCCCTGCTGAGTGTGGAGACTGATGAAGAAATTGATATAATGACCCTGAGATTAAGACTAGTTCCAAAACCAAGAGTCAGATGTTGAACCAACTAAGCCACCCAGGCAACCCTACTATTTTCCCTACTATTTTTCTAGTGTTTGTTCATATTTGAAAGAATATTTTTAGAAGCTCATTTTAGTTGATTTTTAAAATAATTAATCCCACAAAATTGGACTTGTAAATATTCCACTTATAAAAGGCTTTAGATGATTTTATAGTCACGCTATATTGTTAATAAATGTCATTGGGAATCACATTGTGACATTTTCAAAGTAATGAGATTAGTTTTCAAAGGAGATAATTCTTACTATGCAATCTAAACAGAAAAAAAAAATGTTATTCTCACATATCCAAGAACAGGGAATTTAAGAGAAGATAACATGTTTTATTCCTGTACTTACTATTGGTAAATTTTATGTTTCACAGAAGTTTATGTTGAAATTTAATTAATTTCAAGTAATTGAATGTAAAATTTAATTTGCTTCTAAATTTTAATATGCTCTTCCCATGTATTTCTAAATTTAGTTCTCTTTATGCTTATTTTTAAAAGATTTTATTTTTTTACTTGACAGAGAGAGAGTTCACAAGTAGGCAGGGAGAGAGGGGGAAGCAGGCTTCCCACCAAGTAGAGAGCCTGATGCAGGACTTGTTCCTAGGACCCTGAGATCATGACCTGAGCTGAAGGCAGAGGATTTAACCCACTGAAACACTCAGGACGCCCATCTTTATGCTTATTTTTAACATTAAAAATTTATTTTTATTAATTGAAACGTACTTCAGTTTATTTCTGCATATGAATATATTTGCCTGGAAATCCTCTTTCTTTAAATTATCTTGATTTTATTCCATTAACTTTCCCTTCAATGTGTCCTTCTATCATCACATTCTTGAAATGTTTGCAACCTGTCTTTAGCCATCAGGGAGACTGAAATCAAAACCACACTGAGATACCACCTTACACCAGTTAGAATGGCCAAAATTAACAGGACAGTAAACAACAAATGTTGGAGAGGGTGTGGAGAAAGGGGCACCCTCTTACACTGTTGGTGGGATTGCAAATTGGTGCAGCCACTTTGGAAAACAGTGTGGAGATTCCTCAAGAAATTAAAAATAGAGCTACCCTATGACCCTGCCATCGCACTACTGGGTATTTACCCCAAGGAAGCAGATGCATTACAAAGAAGGGCCACATGTACCTCAATGTTCTTTTCTTTTTTTTAAAGAAATGTTTTTGCCCATTTTCTCCTGTATCTCTGAATAAAATTCTACAAGATAAATACTATTTATTCTTGTATGAAAATCTGGCATCAATAAATGTTATGAAATGAACCTTAAGTCAGTTACGCAGTAAGTAGCACTATACCCATCTATTCTTGACAAGGACACCATTCTGTAATAACTAAAAACATAATTGGATATTATTCTCACAACATCCAACAGCTATTGCAAGTTTTATTTTTTGATAATTATATATAATTGTAAAACAACAATTATCTCAGCTTTGTAATAAATATGTAACTGTATATATTGCTAACATTTGTTGTATTTTTGTATAAAATATTATTGTTCCACGTTGACTAAAGAATGGAAAAGAATATGGTTAATAAATATATTGAAATACTATTTAAAGATAAAATTATGAAAGTATTAAGATAAGCAAAAATTTGGGCATATCTCAAAAGCATAGTTAAAAAGCCAGTATAAAATGTTGCACACTCTATGAATTCACTTAAGATAAACTACAATTGTAAATATACAGAGAGGGAGAGCCAATCACTACATAGAAAGGTTAGATTTGAGGAAGACGGTTTGACTAGAGACAGACAATGTGAGGGAATACTTGTGTGATAGAAATGTCCTGTGTCAACCATAAGAGACTCCAAGACTCAAGAAATGAACTAAGGGTGGCCAGGGGCGGGTGTGGGTGGGTAGGGATAGGGTGGCTGGGTTGTGGACATTGGGGAGGGTATGTGCTGTTAAGTGCTGTGAAATGTGTAAGCCCGAAGATTCACAGACATGTACCCTGGGGCTAATAATACATTATATGTTAATAAAAATTAATGGAAAAAAAAAAGAAATGTCCTGTGTCATCACTGTGGTAGAGGTTACCACACCAGATGGTACAACTCATGAAAACATACACCAGAATAAAGTTTTAAGTTTTAAATAAATTTTAAGTTGTGTCAGTCAAAACAAAACAGGATATGATGCTAAGCGAAATAAATCAAAGACAAATACCATACATATTCACATATATGAAAAATCTAAAAAACAAAACAATTGAATAAAAAATAAAAAAGCAGAATCAGACCTATATATGCAGAGTACACAGTGATGGTTTCCCGAGGGGGGGATGGTGAGAGGATGGGCAAAATTGGCAAAGAGGAGTGGGAGATACAGGCTTCCAGTTAGGGAATAAATAAATCAGCATAGGAAGTGTAATCAATAGTATTGTAATCACTTTGTATGGTGACAGATGAAAGGTATACTTGTGGGGAGGAATGCATAATGTATTAGCTAGTCGAAGAAGTATGTTGCAGAAACTGATGTACTAGTGTGCATTATGTATACTTCAATAAATAACAAAAATATATTAAAAATCTCTAGTTCAGTACATATAAACTTAATACCAAAAAAAAAAATTAATTACCCCTAACATCACACTACTTTATAATATATCTGCTCTGTGAAGAAAATCTTTCCTTCTAATTCCATATTACTGAAGTATAATTGTACTTTCAGCAATTGGATAATAACGAACAGCCCATCATTTGATATGTCAAATAGTGCTCACAAAGATACAAGATGAATTTCACTAATATTTCCTCTGTGCTAAATGTCAGGACACAGTATTAATTTCTTCCAACAGTGTGTGTTCTCTATTTGATGAAGAAATAGATATTAGAATAAAGGATGAATATTTTTTGATCAGAAAAATTACAAAGGCTTATAGTATAATTACAAAAAAATGTAAAATTTGTTAATGGAGTATTTTGGAAGTGTTATCTTGTTACCTCCTAGTAAAGCAAATACTTTTTATTTTTTCTATTAATCCTTAATTAAGGCATTTTAATAAAATTTAATTAATATTTTATTAGAAACTTCATGTAATATTGATAGGCTTATAAACAGCATCTGAATTTGAAAAAGAAATAGCCAAGTGAATAATCACAATGCTAAAAATCACTTTTAGTTGCATTGTTACAGCTTAGAATCTAATTGATATAGATTTTCAAATCAGTAGCAAAGAAATATTTATTTGATCAATTCTGCAGAATGATTCATTACTGTGTTCCAACTTCACAAAGAATTAATATCCCTCAAATGTGACCACGATTAAAAAGTTTAAAAAACTGAAAAAAGGTAAAATTAATATATATTGAGAAGAGAGCATAC